>JAAKBH010001120.1:0-50063 GCA_019776075.1 Amaranthus palmeri
GTTCAAATACCCAAACATACGGGTTGAAGCTTAAAAGTTTAAACCCTAAATTCATTCGACAAATTACTTTCATGGTTCCGATGTAATCGAAACTAGGCTCGCCTCCGTTTAGGAATTGGTCGTGTCAGGATTGTGGCTCTGGTATGAGTAACCTCATCTAAAGGTTAACCCAGCTCTCCAATGGGTTCTTCCTCGTCTCTGTGAGGGTTTTAGTCTTTTGTCAGAAATACAATCCATAGGTAGATGCTGATGTTCGAATTTGAGCAAGGGTATCTTGGACTCAGATTTGGACGGCTGGGCTTTGGCTCTCGATTGAGATTCGAAAAACCCTAAATTCGATTCCCTAAATCCGGCGTGGTTCGAGTACTCAGCTGCAACTCCCAATGGCGGTGTAAGGTATCTACTTGTCTTTAATTGGTTCCTACTGTTTTGAGAGTATAGTTGGGTTCGATACACTGTTTGGTGGTTTTAGGGCTGGAATTGGCTGGTTCTAGGCTCAACCTGTCTTGATGTTATATGAACTGCCTAGCAGTTTTGTTTTAGAGGGTAGTAAGTATACTTGCTACTCCTATTTCGTTGGTGGTTGTTTTAGTTCTTTGGTGGTGTGCAGTAGAGGATAGCTGCTTGGTCTATATCTTACAGGTTGTCCTACGTCCCCTTTGGCCTGCTCTTGGGTCACCAATTAATATAGAGGAAGCATAGTGGGAAATTTGTCCCCACCTCCTCTGCCTGATTGGTACTCGATGAGGGCAGGTTATGACTTTGGGGCACCTTGACATAAGTCAGATATACCATGAAGCCTGGGCTGGAACATTATGCTGCTCGGAAAGTCTTAAAGTGTTAATGTTTGCTATGTATGTATTAGACAGTGTTTGTGTATAGCTGCAGACCTTTGCTCTAATCTTTACCTGTGGACTTGAGTATTGTTCATGTGTGAATTAGTGGCATCTCAGCCTATCATTTTGCTGGTTCTTGTTAGTGTGTAGTATGGTCAAGGTTTTATGGCCATACAAAAACGATGATACCTGGTTTGTAAGGCCCAGTGCTGCTCAAATACTGGTTTTTTGTTAGGCGTGAATGAGATGATAAAGGTCTAGCCTGTGCTTTTGCCTGGGGGACCTCTTGTTTGTTGATCCTTGGAGTGGAGGGCTGCAACCCTTAGATGCTGCTCTGTGGTGCTGCTGATGGCTCCTAGACACTAAGGTTTCAAGCTTCAAAGCTCGACGATTCGATGTTTGGAAAGTGCCTGATCTACAATGAACAATTACATGATTTTTGTTTAGTCTTTAGTGGCCATTGCCATTTGTAATTATCTTATGTTGTAATGATGTTTTGAATCATAGGAATTTATTTCCTTTTTTAGAGGTGTATTCTCAGTCTAGCAAATGACGAGGGGTCTGTCCCTTAGAAGCTATGCCTGGGATTGCCCTCGGTCTATTGAACCGTTGTAAGCCTCGGCTATTTTTCTGGCATTTTATAAGATTTACTTTGCCAAAAAAATAATAATAATAATAATAATAATAATAATAATAATAATAATAATAATAATAATAATAAATAAGAAAAGTTTTGGAGCAACCTCTCTCTAACCTCTCTCTAAAACTCCCCTCTCTGCTGGGCGACCTGATCTGCCCCGCCATGGCAGGCAGGAGGCGGGGCCGACCACCGAGAAAGATAGAGACACAGGTATGCTAGCGAACCACCGTCTTCCCGGCGGTGGTTTGTACCTACCAAAACGTTTTTGGTAGTTTTAGTATTTGATTAAATCTGAATTTTCGAGAAGCCTTAAATCTCGTTTTAGCTTCTTTTTTGGAGGAGATAGGCTCAGATTTTGATGGAATACCATTACTGGGTTGAGTTATTGAAGATTGGGGTCTGATATTTGTCGAATTCGAGTATGCGAAAACGAAGATCGAAGAGCCCTAGTTCGAAAACTCTTTCAAGGCTAGATGGTTTTGGGACATTCCTGCCCAGGCGCGATTTTATGGGTTTTTGTATCGGATTGAAGCCTTTATTCATCTCGTCAAATCAAGCTGTCGATGAATCTCAAACCTTGTTTTTGAGATTTCGCAAACCCTAATTTGATTTAGGGGAAAATTAATGTTCTGGAGTTAGAGTATTTGAGTTCAAAGGTTGGATGCCCGACTTCGCAGCGTGCTTGTAACATCCCGTAGTTTAACTCGTATTGTTTTAAAAGAGAAATAGACTTTTTGAATAACTATATAGTCCGAGTCAAACCAGGGCGTTAAACGGTTAGTTAAAACGGATTCAAGCGAAACAAAACTTACGGACCGAGTTCTAATAGTGCTATTATAATCTACCAAACATAAAGACTAAGCAGCAAATAAGTTTAAAAAGGTAGATCTAATTATTACAACTCGAGAGCGTTCACGCCTCATAAAACCAACATTTAAAAAGTACGAAAACTTAAGTTCATAATAAATTCTGATTCTAACGTTTTATTTCTCCCCGAGTAATCCTCACTCCCCATCTGCAATTAACTTACTGCTAGTCATTATCCAAGGAGGAAACGACATCATCGCAGGATCGTTAAGACCAAAAAGTACACGTCAGCAAGAAATCATAATTCAATTAATTCGAGTACGACAAATCAAAAATAATAACTTTAATAATTTCTTGTTTCAGTTAGTCAGTCATACTGCTGTATCTATTCCAGCCATACTGCTGGTACCACTTCAAACTCCATAGGCGAGACAATACATTAGGGGGGGCTAACCCCTAAGCAAGTCCCTACCATAGACACACGTCCTACTTCGGTGCCTATGGTTAAGTATGCATACCCCCGCGGTGGCTCATAGGCTCCAAAGGCCGCGAGTAATTCATTCCACCAATTGACGTCATACTACGTCCACTTTCAAGTTAGTGAGGTCATACTACCTCTGCTTATTAAAATGTTATAATGAAATAACTTATTCGGAAGCGTATCAATATTCATACTACATGCCCATACTTTACCTTTGTTACCATTATCATATGGTACGTAATGTATACTATAATTCTATGCTGCGTGCACGTACCTTAACAAAATAACCAATTCTCAAACGTCTTAATCAATTCCCCGTCACGAATCGACTTCCTACAAGGTTCAATCGTATTCGGGAAATAAGCACACATACACACTTTCCTCAAATCAAACCATAACACATACATATAACTACTACCACACTTATAATACCACAAACATCATGAACATCTATCACATACTATAACATGGTAAACACACAAAATAGGACAGCATACATAATCTGTCCAGAAACGCGACTTAACATTGTCAAACTGAAAATCTGACTTCACCGTTGCGTTCGGAAGGCATCAAAACCCCCGAGTACTAATTTTCATAATTTATAACACAGTATAAGTATTTTTAACTTAATTTCAAAGCTAAAAATGCTCCAAAAATACCCTTTTTTCACCATTTTCAAAACCTACGGGATTTTGTCAATTTTTATTAAAAATACATACAAATTCCAATGTTCACATTTCCTATTAAATTCATACCATCAAAATCATAAACTCATGCCCACATATTAAAAATCATTTTCATAATTCTAAAATAATTCATTTCTTACAAATACAATTTTTCCTTCACAAATCACACATTAAAATTCACATACCACACCAAAATAATTTCTCATACTACAATATAATTTCTTCATGAAAATCCTAATTTAAATATATATATACATATATATTATTATTATTGTTATTATTTTTATCCATTCTCCATCACCTTAATTTAACATGCTCATATAAAGATAAATTCTAAAACAAAACATCCTACACTACCATTTGATAACTACATATAAATTTACTTCATTATGTTAAATCATGGAAGAAATGGTCATGGATCAAAATTTCACAACCCATAAATCACATAATTTAATTTAAAGTTAATATAAAAAATAAATGGAGAATTATACTTACAATTATATGAAAAGAATGCCAAAATTAAGGTTGCAAGTGTTCTAGGTGGGTGGAATTTGCTAGGGTTTGTGGGAGTTTTCTTGAGTTTCTAGGAGTTGGAAGGTAGAATGCAAATGGGGTTAAGGAAATGAATAATTAAGAAAATAAGAATAATGGGTAATTATTGAGTGATTTTTCCTATTCCCACATGGGAGTTGCAAACTCCCTCAACACTCCAATAGATCCATCCAACCCTACACCTTTCCTCTAATTATTATTATCTTTTTTTTTCTTTCTAAAATTTGCAATAAGAAATGGGTCAAAGGTTTTTGGGCCCGAAAAGCTAAATTGTAAAAAAGGCTAAAAATACATGGACAAGCCCAAAATGAATTGATAAAAACATTATTTATATAAAATATTAGTATTAGTAAATCATTAAATATATCGGAAAATTATCGGGGTGTTACAGTGCTAAATCTGGAGGCAAGGTAAACACATTTTGTTCTGTAGTTTCTGGGTTTCGAGTGCCTATGAACTGTTGGTACAGGTTCTTCATGAATCGCACTTGCGATTTTGTATCTGAGGATAACTCATTATAGGGTTATTCCTTCTCTCTAATTCATTGGGGTTTTCAGGATGTTTGAGAGCCTCATGTCATAGAGGTTATCAAATGGCCTGGTATTCCTACCTTGAGTGATGGGATTCAATCCCTTTCTTTATGTGTTAAAGACAATCCCTGTGTTATGCCTCTACCTCCCCTATAGCTGCGTATAGGAATGTGTTGTTTTATGTGTCGAGATGGCTTTAATGGTGTGGTTGTATTGAAAGTGGGTTCCAATGGTAGTTGACTCCCCCCCCCCCCCATTCCCATGCTTACACTCTACCACTCTAATCCTTACTGCTTAGCTTCCTCAATGGAGGATCAAAGGAGGGCATGACCCATGTGTGAGCTGCTGTGATGGTTGTGGAGCAAATTAATCCTGTCTTGAGGTTCATTATTCTGTGGTAGCATTGGAGTAACTGTTTTATATTGAGTTATGTACTGGTATTGAAAGCTTTTGGTGAGGGCACATCAAACCTCTGATGCTTTGGGTGACCAGGGCTTTACTGTATTGTTGCAAATTGTAGTGCAGGATCAAGGTGGTTGTTGGCTCTTGATTGCCAGCACTGATAGCTACCTTGGCATTCTTGTCCATGAACAGTAAAGATACTTTGTGAGTTGTGTTAAGCCTCTGTGATACTATATGGCTAATCAATATGCTATATATGTATGGTTTTGGAGTAATGCTTGTTGTACTTGGGTAAGAACTAGATAGCTATCTGCTGTATTACTTGCTTGATAATGTAACATTCGGTTTTTTTTTTTTAAAAAAAATAAATAAATAAATAAATTTGAGTAATTTAAATAAATTCGACAATGACACGTGGAGTACGGTTATTTACATGGGACATAATAATAATAATAATAATAATAATAATAATAATAATAAAATTAAAAAAAAAAAATATATAAAACCAAACTAAATCACTCATCCTCACTCACGCACAAAACCCACTCACCCAATTCCCACACAAACCAAATACCCATTTCTTGACAAAAACCAGAAAAACCCATCCTTCTGTTCATTCTCGCACAAAGCAACAACACCTCCATTCTCTCTTCTTCGCTCTCGCATAAACCAAGCAGGCAGCCATGGAACACCTTCACGCCATTCTTCTCTGATTCGAAGGCCTATGCTGCAGTTCTTCTCTCCTTCGTGTTTTCTTTTAAGGTAAATAATCAATTTATCTCCATCTGTGTTTGTTTTATGAAGATTATATCTTATTAATTCGTATTTCTCACTTTTCTTTGAATTCGAACCCTAATTTGTGTAGACATTTGAATTTGGCCTTCTTGACCTAATTTCTACCGAAAATAAGGGGACATTTGAATGAGTCTTGGTCTGGTTGATTAGGTGTCGAATTCAAGTTGAATATCGACCCTTTAAATCCGATATTTTGTCGTCTTGCTGCTGTGAGCAGAAGGTAACCCTTCTTGGACCTTTTTTTTTCAATTTATCATTACAATTATACTCTTATTTTGTGATACTCATTAGTATATTCTTTAAAATCATGTATTAAACCTAATTTGATGAATCTTGAAATTATGAGTTAATTAATTATGTGTCGTATTAAGAAATTAGAAAAGTGTGTTATTAGTAAGTGTGTGTGATGATGATAATTTAATATTAGTTGATTTTAATAGTAGATTATGTAATGTCTTGATTTTATAAGGTTAGTGATGTATATGTTAATGAGAATTATGGAAATGGTAAAATGTTGCATAATTTGAGGTTCTTGATTGAATTAGTGGAATTTTGTAGAAATCATTGATTGTGGGTAAAAATACCGATTTTATATTCGTTGGATAGTTTGATATTCTTGAACGGATTATTGGATTCTTTTGAGGGTTATTGATTTGTGTATACATGAACAATTCTTGAGTATTGGATTATAAAGTATTTATGGTATACGAATTGGACTAAGTGACCATTAGTATTAAATTATTGGATCTTGGGATAAGTTGTTGAATCTTGATCGTTTGTATGAAAATATTGATTTTATGGGTCTTGTTTTGAAATATCTAAAAATAATGGAATATTGGATGATTAGTGTTCTTGGCTTAGTTATGTGAGTCTTGGTTAAGCTACAGTCGTAGGAGGAGATGCATCGAATCATATAGCCTAGTTTGTAGTATCGAATTTTGCGTGCCAGTGTGTGATTTATATTTGTATGCTTCAGGAGACGACTACGTCGAGGAACCGTTCTAGTTGATAGCGGCGTTTTGATCTTGGCTATAAGAAGCGTAGGATTTGGTGAGTTGTAGCAGTCCCTTAAAAGGGGTCTGGCCAGACTACTATTTCAAAATTTGTTTACTTTATCAAATTGTTTTGAATTGATGGTTATTGATGATGAATTGATTTTGATGATATTGATATGGTCAATGGATCGGGCTCACGAGCTGGTCATTGACGGAGTAGAGGGAAAACCTCCCTTACTCCCTATATTTGAGGTGAATTGTCATTCAAATATTGACTAGCCTCACCCGAGAGTGACATAGCCTTAGAGCTATGGATGTTCCTCTCAACTAGACTCCCTGTGCGCACATAGATCTAGGAAAAAGGATGTTGCTTTTAAACCCATGTTTTGAACTGCTATGTTTTGTGTTTTGGATTGTTACTTCTCATTCAGTATATCTGATCCCCTGTTGTTTTCATCTTTTAGATTGCTTACAGATCGGAACCGGTCGGGAACGATGGGTTAACGGAGTTGATTAGAGCTTCCAGGATGTTAGCATGAGCTGAGCACCGAGAGTTGGTAGTTTTGTATTAGGATTTGGTAACTGTATATCAGTTTAGACTATATTGGCTATGTTAGACTTTTATGAAGACTTTTATGATCGCTTTATGATTTAGATAGACGTTTGGATTGGAAACTAGCTGTTTTAGTTATGATTTAGAACTAAAGACTCTTTTGCGCAAGTTTTAGAATTGAGATTTGAACTTTTGGGTTAGTAAACCCCGTGATGACTTGACTTGCTCAGTCAACTGTAAGTCGGGTTGTTACAGTTGGTATCAGAGCAGACTCGCGACCGTGACTAATCTTTAGGGTTAGTTGACCTAGCGGGTATACAATCTTGGGAATTAGGAAAAAGACGTAATTTGAGGATCTAGAGGTTTAAGATAAGAGTTAGATCTAGAAGTAAATATGATTGTGGTATTAACAGCAGTGTTTTGAGTTTGTTAGTTTTCTTAGAAATGTAGAATGTGAGTTGTGAGGATTACGGGGTTGTATAGGGAACGCTTTAAGGCTTATGCTTATGTTTCATATGCTTATGTTTCAGATACATGATGATTTGATGTTTTATATGCTTATGTTTGCTTGCATCTTCATCGAGCTGTTTATTGTTAAAAATGTATGTTTATTGTTTGTTTGTATACGTATAGCGATGGAGGATAATCGTGAGCCTCGTCATGAGCGTCATGAGGTCAACTCTGAGCGTACGGTCGCGTCAGACGAAGCTTCTCATGCGCGATCTGACTCTACGCCACCTGTCGTTCCGGCTGCCATCACGTCCGAACAGTTCGACTCTATGTTGAAGATGTTTTACATGCAGCAGCAACAGAACCTGCTTTTGCAACAGCAGGTGCTTCAGTCGCTTAACGCTGGTTCTTCGAAGGGTGGTTCTGGACACGATTTGGGGGCATCTCAGGCTGAGGGTATTCAGAGATTAGCTCCTAGGAAATACGACGGTAAGGGTCCTCCTACTCGACTAGACGACTGGATTCGGGAGATGGAGAAGATTTTTGCGATACTGAAGACCCCTGAGGATATGAGGGTAGACCTAGCGGTTCACTACCTGACCGGCGACGCCGATACGTGGTGTGTCACCCATAGAGATGCTCTTCTACCAGATCCTTCTACGGTTACATCGGAGCATCCTACCGTTCCTTCTCTCCCGTGGAGTTTGTTTGTGTCGGCACTTCGTGACGAGTTCTTCCCTCTACACCTCCAGAGGAAGATGTTCGATGAGTATTCCCGACTCACGCAGGGAACCCAGACCGTCCATCAGTACTACATGCGATTCATGGAGCTAGCTAAGTATGTGGATGACATGAAGATCGGGGAGAGATTTAGGGCTCAGAGGTTCTTATCGGGGTTGAGTCTAGATATTCGGGAGCGTATGAGGAATCTCGGGCACGATCACGTTAGAGATAATTACCATGACGCTTGTGAGGCTGAACGCCTATGGGACGAGCGGAAGGCCACCCAAGGGCTGAAGCGACGCAGAGAGGACACCCATGAGTTATCACACAGTGTTGGGGGTCGACGATATTCAGCACCTTCTCAGTCGCATCGAGAGCATCGACCCAGCTTCGGGAAAGCGACTTTGAGCACTCCTCAGAGTAATAGGAACATCGAGTGTTACCATTGTGGGAAGAGGGGTCACAAGAGGGCCGATTGCTTCAAGTTCTTGCATGAGCAAGGTATGAGAGGTACACCACAGGGTTCAGCGCAGAGATCGAATGGGAGTCAGGCTAGCGTGGCTCAGGAGAGGCGACAGGGTCGACCGCAGACGTCTTCTGGGTACGGTTCGCAGAATCCGAGTGTAACAGATGCGTCAATCTCGATACATAATTAATATTAATAATAATCGAGATTGACGCATCTGTTACACCGAGGTCCGCTATGGGAGGTTCATCCAGACCATCCGTCGGTGCACCTATCAGTGGCACCAAAGCTACAGGGAAGCTTATGGCTCTTAAGAAAGGAGAAGCTGAGATTACACCAGGAGTGGTTACCGGTACGTTCTCAGTCAATCGCATACCTGCTTACGTTTTATTCGATTCTGGAGCATCTCACTCTTTTGTTGCATCTTCTTGTATATCGAAGTTGTTGTTGTCTAGTTCGATTAAGATAAGTATTGAGTTTGCGCAACCATCAGGCGAGAGAGTCTTGTGTCAGAGAGTATACAGAGACATACCCTTAGACTTTATGGGAGTAGATTTGATAGAGTTCCCTTTAGATAATTTTGATGTTATCTTGGGTATGGACTGGTTGAGAAAGTACAAGGCGAGCATTGACTGCTGGATGAAGAGAGTGGTTGTACGAGGGCCTAAAGGGCAGAGAGTGACCTTTAAGGGTTTTGTGCCAAAGAATCCTACCAAGATCATATCTGTTCTCAAGCTGAAAGCATACTTGAGGAGGAATTACCCGATGATTTTATGTCACGTAGTAGACACGGCAGTGAGCACACCCGAGATAGGAGAGATACGTGTAGTACGTGAGTTCGAGGATGTTTTTCCTTCTGAGATACCTGGGTTACCACCTCCGAGAGCCGTGGACTTGACGATTGATCTTGTACCGGGAACGAGTCCTATATCGAAGGCTCCGTATCGTATGGCACCCAGAGAGATAGCGGAGTTAAAGGTGCAGTTACAGGAGTTGTTAGATAAGGGTTATATACGCCCAAGCGTGTCACCTTGAGGCGCACCTGTTCTCTTCGTCAAGAAGAAGGATGGCACCTTCAGATTATGTGTAGACTATCGAGAGCTCAATCGTGCTACGGTGAAGAACAAGTATCCCCTTCCTAGGATAGATGACCTGTTCGATCAGCTCAGAGGCGCGTCTGTATTCTCTAAGATCGACCTGAGGTCTGGTTATCATCAGCTAAACATCTCACCGAAGGATATCCCGAAGACAGCCTTCAGGACGCGATATGGGCACTATGAGTTTACGGTCATGCCCTTTGGTTTGACCAATGCACCGGCAGCATTCATGGCCCTCATGAATAATGTCTTTTCCGCATACCTTGATCAGTTCGTCGTAATCTTCATCGACGACATCTTAGTCTATTCTAAAGACGAGGAGCAGCATGCTGAACATTTGAGGATCGTACTACAGACCTTGAGGGAGCACAGGTTGTACGCCAAATTCTCTAAGTGTGAATTTTGGTTGCGCAAGGTTTTTTTTCTCGGGCACATAGTGTCTAGTGAGGGTATATCGGTAGACCCGACGAAGGTAGAGGCAATCTCGACTTGGGCTATACCTAGGAACGCGTCTGAAGTTCGTAGTTTCTTAGGTTTGGCGGGGTATTATCGGAGATTTGTTCGCGATTTCTCCAAGATTGCTCGACCGTTGACTCAGTTGACCAGGAAGGATGTACGGTTCGTTTGGGATGATCAGTGCGATGAAGCTTTTAGGATATTGAAGACACGATTAACTACCGCACCTATCCTAGCACTGCCAGATGGAGAGTCAGAGTTTGAGTTGTACACTGATGCGTCGAAGAATGGTCTGGGGTGTGTGTTGATGCAGAATGGGCGCGTCATTGCTTATGCTTCACGTCAGCTAAAGACCCATGAGGTCAATTACCCGACACATGACATAGAGTTAGCTGCGGTAGTCTTTGATCTTAAGATTTGGAGACATTATCTGTATGGTACAAATTTTAGGGTTTTGTCTGATCATAAGAGCCTGAAGTTTATATTCACCCAGAGGGAGTTGAATATGAGACAACGACGATGGCTAGAGCTGATTGCAGATTATGACCTAGAGATCCGATATCATGAGGGGAAAGCTAACGTCGTTGCTGATGCCTTGAGCCGAAAAGCTATACATAGTTTGTGTAATGCCTTGTCTAGAGTACGTTTAAGAGAGGAAATCGAGGAGATGGGCATTGAGTTAGTAGACCATGGGGTAGTGGCATCGATTATGGAAGTGACGTCTGATTTGTTTGAGGAGATTAGGGTGAAGCAGACTGAGGATACACACCTGGTGGAGAAGGCGTCACTAGTGGTGGAAACACCCGACCCACATTTTAGCATACACGAGGATGGTAGTCTGAGATATGACGATAGATGGTGTGTTCCTAACGACGCAGACCTACGTACTCGTATTCTAAGGGAAGCGCATAGTTCATGTTTCTCCGTACACCCGGGCACGGACAAGATGTACCAGGATCTTAGGAGAACATTTTGGTGGCATGGTATGAAGAGGGACGTCGCTAGCTTTGTTTCCAAATGCCTGACCTGCCAGAAGGTCAAGATAGACCACCGTCGACCTCAAGGGTTGCTCCACCCTTTGCCGATACCCGATTGGAAGTGGGAATCGATATCGATGGACTTTGTGTGTGGGTTGCCTAGGACTGCAAAAGGCAACAACATGATTTGGGTTATAATTGATCGACTGACCAAATCAGCGCATTTCATTCCGATGAAGGATACCTGGAACAAGCACCAGTTGGCTTTAGCTTATCGCCAACAAGTGGTGAGACATCATGGAGTCCCTCGAGACATAGTGTCCGATAGAGATGCTAGGTTTTTGTCCAACTTTTGGCAAAAACTACAGGATTCTTTGGGTACTGAGTTGCGTATGAGCACCGCGTTTCACCCAGCTACAGACGGACAGACCGAGCGGACTATACAGACACTTGAGGATATGTTGCGAGCTTGTGTCCTAGATTTTGGGGGTTCATGGGACGATAAGTTGGATATGATAGAGTTCTCGTATAATAACAGTTATCATACGAGCATCGGGATGGCACCATTCGAGGCACTTTATGGTCGTAGTTGTCGTAGCCCCGTTTGTTGGGACGATAGTTCGGATACAGTAGCTGTGGGACCGCCTTTGATTCAGGAGATGATCGAGCAAGTCCAGCTGATACGTAAGAGGATGAGAGCAGCTCAGGATAGGCAGAAGAGTTACGCTGATCAACGACGTCGACTTCTTGAGTTTCGAGTCGGAGATAAGGTCTTTCTGCGAGTTTCACCGACTAGAGGTGTGATGAGGTTTGGGAAGAAGGGAAAGCTCAGTCCGAGATACATTGGACCATACGAGATCCTGGAGCGCATAGGCGAGGTAGCGTATCGACTTGCGTTACCTGCGTCTATTGAGCGAGTGCATGACGTATTTCATGTATCTCAGCTAAGGCAGTACATTCGAGATGATTCGCACGTTCTACAGCCCGAGCAGCTGAGTTTAGATGACACCTTACAATATGAGGAGACTCCCGTACAGATCTTAGATCGGAAGACGCGCGATACACGTCAGGGTAGCGTAGCGATCGTAAAGGTGTTATGGTCGAATCACGTCAACGAAGAGGCCACGTGGGAGGCTGAAGATGCTATGAGACGAGATTACCCCTGGTTGTTCGCTCAGGTATTTTATGTTTTATCGTTTTATAGTTGTTGCATCTCCTTAGTCCTGAGAGTTAAGTTCGGGGACGAACTTTATTCTAAGTTGGGTAGAATTGTAAGATTTTAGATTAGTACTAAGCTTTGTTCTTGCTAGTCCTTAAGTTTAGTCGATTAACGTAGTTAGTCGGTGAAGGTATATTCTCATAACGTGCAGAATCTGAGAATTTGGGTAAACATAGTTAACATAGCTTTACGATGTGTATGTTAGCTGAACTTTTGTATGTGTTTGAATCTTGGTTTAACTTCGAGGGCGAAGTTTATTTCAAGTTGGGTAGAATGTAACATTCGGTTTTTTTTTAAAAAAAAAAATAAATAAATAAATAAATTTGAGTAATTTAAATAAATTCGACAATGACACGTGGAGTACGGTTATTTACATGGGACATAATAATAATAATAATAATAATAATAATAATAATAATAATAATAATAATAATAATAATAATAATAATAATAATAATAATAATAATAATAATAATAATAAAATTAAAAAAAATATATATATATATATAAAACCAAACTAAATCACTCATCCTCACTCACGCACAAAACCCACTCACCCAATTCCCACACAAACCAAATACCCATTTCTTGACAAAAACCAGAAAAACCCATCCTTCTGTTCATTCTCGCACAAAGCAACAACACCTCCATTCTCTCTTCTTCGCTCTCGCATAAACCAAGCAGGCAGCCATGGAACACCTTCACGCCATTCTTCTCTGATTCGAAGGCCTATGCTGCAGTTCTTCTCTCCTTCGTGTTTTCTTTTAAGGTAAATAATCAATTTATCTCCATCTGTGTTTGTTTTATGAAGATTATATCTTATTAATTCGTATTTCTCACTTTTCTTTGAATTCGAACCCTAATTTGTGTAGACATTTGAATTTGGCCTTCTTGACCTAATTTCTACCGAAAATAAGGGGACATTTGAATGAGTCTTGGTCTGGTTGATTAGGTGTCGAATTCAAGTTGAATATCGACCCTTTAAATCCGATATTTTGTCGTCTTGCTGCTGTGAGCAGAAGGTAACCCTTCTTGGACCTTTTTTTTTCAATTTATCATTACAATTATACTCTTATTTTGTGATACTCATTAGTATATTCTTTAAAATCATGTATTAAACCTAATTTGATGAATCTTGAAATTATGAGTTAATTAATTATGTGTCGTATTAAGAAATTAGAAAAGTGTGTTATTAGTAAGTGTGTGTGATGATGATAATTTAATATTAGTTGATTTTAATAGTAGATTATGTAATGTCTTGATTTTATAAGGTTAGTGATGTATATGTTAATGAGAATTATGGAAATGGTAAAATGTTGCATAATTTGAGGTTCTTGATTGAATTAGTGGAATTTTGTAGAAATCATTGATTGTGGGATAAAAATACCGATTTTATATTCGTTGGATAGTTTGATATTCTTGAACGGATTATTGGATTCTTTTGAGGGTTATTGATTTGAGTATACATGAACAATTCTTGAGTATTGGATTATAAAGTATTTATGGTATACGAATTGGACTAAGTGACCATTAGTAGTAAATTATTGGATCTTGGGATAAGTTGTTGAATCTTGATCGTTTGTATGAAAATATTGATTTTATGGGTCTTGTTTTGAAATATCTAAAAATAATGGAATATTGGATGATTAGTGTTCTTGGCTTAGTTATGTGAGTCTTGGTTAAGCTACAGTTGTAGGAGGAGATGCATCGAATCATATAGCCTAGTTTGTAGTATCGAATTTTGCGTGCCAGTGTGTGATTTATATTTGTATGCTTCAGGAGACGACTACGTCGAGGAACCGTTCTAGTTGATAGCGGCGTTTTGATCTTGGCTATAAGAAGCGTAGGATTTGGTGAGTTGTAGCAGTCCCTTAAAAGGGGTCTGGCCAGACTACTATTTCAAAATTTGTTTACTTTATCAAATTGTTTTGAATTGATGGTTATTGATGATGAATTGATTTTGATGATATTGATATGGTCAATGGATCGGGCTCACGAGCTGGTCATTGACGGAGTAGAGGGAAAACCTCCCTTACTCCCTATATTTGAGGTGAATTGTCATTCAAATATTGACTAGCCTCACCCGAGAGTGACATAGCCTTAGAGCTATGGATGTTCCTCTCAACTAGACTCCCTGTGCGCACATAGATCTAGGAAAAAGGATGTTGCTTTTAAACCCATGTTTTGAACTGCTATGTTTTGTGTTTTGGATTGTTACTTCTCATTCAGTTTATCTGATCCCCTGTTGTTTTCATCTTTTAGATTGCTTACAGATCGGAACCGGTCGGGAACGATGGGTTAACGGAGTTGATTAGAGCTTCCAGGATGTTAGCATGAGCTGAGCACCGAGAGTTGGTAGTTTTGTATTAGGATTTGGTAACTGTATATCAGTTTAGACTATATTGGCTATGTTAGACTTTTATGAAGACTTTTATGATCGCTTTATGATTTAGATAGACGTTTGGATTGGAAACTAGCTGTTTTAGTTATGATTTAGAACTAAAGACTCTTTTGCGCAAGTTTTAGAATTGAGATTTGAACTTTTGGGTTAGTAAACCCCGTGATGACTTGACTTGCTCAGTCAACGGTAAGTCGGGTTGTTACAGATAATCTCCCCAACAAAAGGTTTGATCCACCAGCCATAGTGGAAATTGGTTCTGTTGCTGACACAATTGTGTAGGAAAGGAGCATCGTTTGCTGGTTTCTGGTTTCACACAGGTCACCAGTTTGAAATGTGAGCTTTTGGGTCCAGTCTATTGCTAGTTTGAGCCTTGAGCAAGCGGTTTGCCTACTGTGCTGGTTTATGTACCTGCTATGATGGTTTTGAGCTGGCTGTTTTGTTGGATCAGCGTTGTTCTTGCTTTGATCAGGTTGGATGGCTGTTATCCACTTGGTGTGGCGCTTATGGAGTACAGGTTGCCCAGCTGGGATAGCAGCTTGCTTAATGCTTATGGTGTACTGGAATCTACCTGGGTGCCCTACTGCTTTGCGTCTTCGGCACCATGATGCGTGCTTGGTTGTAATGAGTCTTACAAATACTTTTGGCTCGTTTTTTGGTTTGCATAGCATACTGGCTAGCTTGCTTTGTAAAGTCGTTTAGTTATGTACAATTTGTTGTATAGGCCAGGAGAATTTTCTCCTTTTATGGAAGTGTCGAGCCCTCCAAGCGAATGAAGAGGGGCATGTCCCTCAGATGCTTAGTAGGGAGCGTCATTTCAGTCTTTTGAACTTTGTGTAAGCTTAGGCTATCATTTCTGGCTTTTTATAAAAATTAATTTGCCAAAAAAAATAATGATAATGTTAAGTGCGAAAAGTTATATTATTTTTATTTGTCTTTACTTATAATTTTATTACGTTTATTAAATAATATTTAATATTTAGTGAATATTTAATTTATAAAGTAATATCTACACTTATATAATTTTATTAATATTTTGTAGGATTTTCGGTTAAAATAGAGTTGGACGAAATGAGAAAATTGGAGCCGAACGAAGAAAAACGTTACTCGCGCAGTATTTGACGCGTCAGTTTTGAAATGGGCATATCTTACTCATACGGACTCCAAATCAGGCGTTTTTTGAGGCTACGGACATCTACTCGAAAAGATCTACAACTTTTCTGTTCTGTAGAAAGCCTGAAGCAGCTCACAAATATGACAAAACAGCTGTTGAAGTCGGTTGTGATATTTTCAAGATACAACTCAACTTGATAAGTCTCATTAAATGTTAAGAAGCAAATTTCAAGTCAAATTCTCTTGCTAAGTGGTGGAAACTTCTCCTATTTCAATGGTTCATGTGTTAAATTCTCCACCACAACATTTTGCAACTTGGATGATTAAAGAAGAGAAGTTTAATTAGAATTGAGTTGTATAATTTTGTCTTTTATTTATTCCTACCTCTATAAATAGAGTTCTTACCATCCATTAAAGGTATGTAACATATTCTCATATACTACTAAGTATAGAGATAGAAAAATATTTTAGTATTTTATTTTGTATTACAAAATTATCTACTTAATGAATTTTTCTTATTCTCCCTACATCATGTTTAATTTAGAGTAAATTATTTTGTAGTAATATGTATTAATGTCTTGGCATATTATTTTTATGAGATTTGAAATCGGTTTTTAATTTATACAACTTTGTTATTGAGTATTTATGTAAACTAGTTTTAATCTTTAAATTTATATAAGATTGATTTTGTTGGGTACACTTAATTATTCTTGTATAAGTTAATGTTTTAAAATTAATTAAACTTTGTTTAGTTAGTTTTATTAAAGAAACAACTAGTAATAATAACTGCATCTAGTTTTATTATTAGAGTTTGCATAATATTAAATTTAGTTGGGTTATAGGGTATCTTCTTAATTAAATTTAATGGTTGGTGAAGTCTTCCAAAAATTAAAGCAGTCAATTCATTAAAACCGGATTAATGAACACTAGGGCTTTACTATCTTGGGTACAAATAGTGAGCTAATATAAAAGGGTTGACAGGGGATTTACGAGGGTACTATAAATCCTACAGCCGCCTATTCATATAAAAGTTGTAATTAATCAATGATTAAAAATAATCTTGCCAATGACTAAAATACATATTACTACTACTTTCTCTTATTGAATTATTCTCTTATTTACTTTACATATTTCACTTTTAAGCTTATTTTATTTTTAAGTTTTTAGTAGTATAAGATCAAAACTCATTTCCCCCCATCTTTTTATTACTTTGCATATTTTCTAAATATTTTAGAAGTATCTTTAAAATTAGTAATCACAATCTCTGTGGGTTCTACCCCTACTTACCACTTACTATATTTAGGAAGTTGTAATAGGGTAAAATATAATTTAAATTTGTGCGCGTACGACAGCGTCCTACAGATAATAATAATAATAATAGGGTAATTGGATGGGATGGTCGGTTGAGTGGAGGGATGTGGAGGGGTCATGTAACTCCTCCCTAATTACATGTTTGATGATAATTAAAAGGGGCATTGAAGTTAGGCAATTATTCCATGAATTTATTAGGAAATTCAGCATGCTATATGAGTGAAGCATAGGAGGAAAATTTCAGAAAAATTCATTGGTATTCTTTGGGTATTTTCGGTCAAGAAGAGAAATAAGAGAGAAAAAAAAAGTGAGGAAAAAAAAAATTCTTAAGTTTGGTGTTGGGTGTTCAATTGTGCTAATTTAATCACTTAGAATTTGTAAGTTCTTGATCTATCAATCTTTTACAATATTTTAATTTGTTAAAAAAAATTGTTTTGTTATATAGTTTATCGTGACTTATAATTCTTTAACAAAATACAATTTGTTAGAAGAATTATGTTAATGTTGGTTTATTTTATAGTTTCTTATGAATTTATATTCCTTTGACTAAATTTCAATTTGTTAGGAGGGATTATTTTTATGTTTTATTTTATATAATTTTTATGAGTTCATAATTCTTTAACATATATAATTTAATTTGTTAGAAGGATCATATTCATAATTTTAGTGATTGGGAATTATTAGGGCGATTCTATGAAATTGTTTAAGTTTATTTAGGGTGATTTTATTATTGGGAATTATTAGTGGTAGAATATGTTGTTTTGTATGTGTGGTGTTGCTTAAAGTCATTGAATTGTGTAAAAGGAGATAAAAATAAATTAATTTATTTACTTTCTCTTTTTTTAAATAAAAAATATATATAATAATGAAAGAAAAAATAATAAAATTAGGGACAGTGGGTGTGCCTCAACAGGCACGCTTCGATCTTCGACAGTCGAGCGCGTTTTGTTTTTCGTTTAGTTCATCGATTTCATTAAAAGTTACTTAAACACTAAAATTAATTAACAAATGGGCGTTAAAAATTATGAAACTTGGTACCCAACCTAATTGATGCGTTCCGGACGCAGTGATGAAATCGGATTTTTCATTTGAATTTTCTAAACTTTCCAAATTGACAGTTTAAGTTTCTGGTCAAATATGAAATTTTAAACTATTAGGAATTTGATGAAATCAATTAAAATTATCAAGTCTTATTGATATTTTAGTGGTATGAAATGAGTTAAATATGTAAACACATTCTGATATGTGTTCGTTTTGTGTGTGATGTTTAGGACCTCGATTCATAAGAGGGTGAATTTCTGTAGTGCTTGAATATCGTTGTTTGCCGTGCTTAAAGGTACACGCTTAGACCATACTATTTATGTGGTTGTGCAAGTCATGTTGTTTCGTTCTTAATTATGGCATTGTGACTCACGTAAGGATTAAACACCTCAAATAATTTGAAAGAAGTTTAACTTGGAAATTGAGGATTGATGTGTTGGTTATCCCAAGGGGTTAATATTTTGGATTGGATTATATAATTATTGTTCTCATGGCAGTTTTGGATCATTACGGTCACCATGGGGGCATGCATACTTATACCTCTGACGACCAGAACAGGAAGGGCAACGTCTTAGGTCGGTGGTTGCCTTGGGATTAGCTCTCCCAAGTGTACTCCTCCAACAGAATTGAATTAATACTTGGATGACCCGAATAGGACGCGCAACGTTTCAAGTTTGGTTATTTTTGAATAAACGTATTAGAGCCTTTGCATGCTAGGGTGAATACATTGCTTGTATATTCCACTTGTTGATTAAATGTATGTTGTCTCTGACGTGTATTGGATTGTTCTTTGGGACTTGCTTTTTGTTGTCGATCGACGACTAGCAGGTTGATTGCAAGTGGGGACTGTAGTGAGGATTCAAGTTAGAATCAATATCACCAAGACCACATTTTATGTAATAATAATTATAAGTAGAAAATAATTTACATCTATGTAATAGAACTTAGTTTGGTTTATTTTGTCGTTTTGTTATTTTGTTTAGCGTGTCGTAGAGGCCGATGGGTTCTCAAGTTGTATTATGGAACTATTATAGACTAGTCACTACCGCATGTTTTATTTTCCGCTTAGTTATATTCCTTTATCGATGGAACGTTGATGATCTTGGATGGGATTTTTCCCACTAAGTGTCCAGTTGTGAACCAGAGTCATATTTTCATATGGTTATCCGGGTCACTTGAGCCGGACCGTTGCATTGTAGTATTAAGTTATTTTATAGTTGTATACCCTTATATATATTTCTTAGAAAAAGATGTGATGGTGACGCTTATTTAGAAATTGGTTCATGTTTTTCTTTAAAATCTTTCTTAAAATTGGACCTAAATATGGGGGTGTTACAAAGTACTTGGATACCATTTTGTAACAACCCATAATTAGGTCTATTTTTCGAAAACACTTTTGAAGAAATCGATTAAGCAAAACCTACTCATGACTATAATATCATCACTCAGCGTACATCTTAGTTCGAGGACAAAAATTTTCAAAATAGGGGTGATATTAAATTATCTAACTATCTAATTTTCTTTTAGTATTTCAGTATTTTCTTTTGGTATTTTGAGTTTTAACTTTTAACTTTAAGTTCGAGGACAACCTTTTGTTTTAAAGGGGAGTGTTAGTACTATCAAGAATAGTTTCAATAAATAAATAAATAAATGTAAAATAAAAAAACTAATAAAATTCAAAAACATAATTAATAAATAAATTAAAATGTTAAAACCAAATTGCACGTACGTGATATTCCTAAACTTTGCTCTCCCACTCCCTCATGTAACTTTCATTAATCATCTCACTTTTCCCACTCTTCCCTCTAATGTCTTTGCCAACATCCATTTGGTTTTGTTTTTTCATAAATGGTAAAATGTTACTTTTACCATTTCATAAAACTTCTCCCCTATGCTTTTATGTGCTGTTTTGCTACAGCTATGTAGAAAGAAAGAAAATAGTTTTATGCAAAGTTTGCAAATCTCTCAACAAGAAATTGTTTCTCAATGTACGAATAAAAAAGTGAGTTCTCAAATCTCCTTCCAACCACAATGGCAGATTCAAAAATCAAAAGACTGAGAACACACGTATTAAAAGATTTTCTAATAATTTATGTACAATTCTTAAGATTGAGTGTAGCATAATATTTTTTTAGCTAGTTAGTGCTTTTTTGAGTGCACAAGAGGGCGGGTGGCTCTACCCTTGCTTCCAGCTTTGTAATGAATTTATTCAATTCTATCTTTTTTTCAACTGTCATATCTTCTTCTAAAAGATAAATCTTGCAAGATCCAAAATTAAGGAAATTAAATGCCTAAAATTCATTGGCCCAAGTAACTGATTAGACTTGCCCGACGATTAGAGGTCCACGAGTCATCAAGCATTCCACATCTATTTTCTCAGAAAACGTATTCTGCTCTATGATTTAGGCTAAATCATACTCCTTTCCTTTTCATACGTTTTTCTCAAATAGAATTTAAAATTTTTAATGTCAAACTTTGATTATAATTTATCCTTGATCTATAAAAAAAAACATATTTATGTAAAATCTTGTTAGATTCATCTCAATTTACACGATCTAAATATCAACTTTTTAAAATTTTTAAAAACTCGCAGTTAAAATATTTTTGCATTGCTATCTGCGAAAAAAGTGAATGAAAAGAATTTTGAAAAGAGAGGGAGTAGAACTTTTTCAAAAGAAAATGACTTGACTTTGTTATAATAAATGGGGCTAATTGTCAACAAGTAAAAAGAAAGCAGAAAGTAAGAAACAAGATAGAGCAAAGTCAGAGTTTATAGTAAATTCAAGCACAATGGAAAAAATAATTATGGAAAAAACAAAAACAAATGGATGTAGAAGAGACTATAGAAGAGAATGTCTGGAAGAAATGGTGGTTGATGGCAACGCATTTAGAGATACAACTTCTATTCCTTGAAATCGTCCTTGTCATCGGCAGGAATGGGCTTGTTTCTCCAGTAAACAGCAAGAGCACTGCCACCAAGCTGCAACGCCACAACCAATGGAACAACGGTTCAGGTGATGTTATATACGCAACAGAAATGAAGTTGCAGGAGAGGGATTTAATTAACATACCGCCATACAAACCACGCTCACAGCTGAGGGAACGGCGACAAGTGGGTTTGTGAAATGTTTTTGTGCCAGTAGAAATCCCAGTGCAGAACTCTATACATCCAAATGCATGAACAACAATTAATAAAGAATTCGAGGGCAAAAAGTCCAAGATGAATAATGTTTTTACGTCATGCCATCGTGTGCTAATAAGATGTGAAAGATGGTAATGCAGAAGAAATAACTTGCCTGCATGCCACATTCAATGGAAACTGTACGAGAAGTTGATTCACCAAATGATATTCTGGACATAAAGTAACCGATTGCAAACGCAGCAGCATGCAAAGCCATAACTGGCATGATGAGTTGTGCTCCTTGTGCTTTCAGGACTTCAGCAACTTGTCCAATCTGATGACATACGTAGACAAAGCAAAAGTTAGCCAATATGATTTCTTCTATAATTCATTATAAACAACTTAACTAATGTTGTAATGAATCAGCTTACAGGGCTAGCACAGAGCAAGGTGGTGAGAACCACTCCAATCAGAGGTGTTACTGTAATGATCTTTGACGTAAACTTGGGGAAGAATTCATTTAGCAGTACTGCAGTAAATGAACACGTAAAATGTCAACAAAGAATTCCATATATAACCCCTATATTAGGCAATTATTTAGGTTCAATTTCCAATTGGTTATTGGTTTAAGGGATGGCCTTTAACTACTAGGCTTCCTGATCATCTGGGTTTCGATGGTCATGGGACCCCGTTTATGTAACTCACCCAAAGCTCACCAATCGTCCATAATAAATAGATATTAACTATAACAAATCTATCATAAATGGTGAAGGTTGAATGCCTTCTCAAGTTACCTCCAATGATTGTTGGTATCAAGACGACCTGGAGTGTGCTGAGAGCTAGACCCTGAAAATAAGAAAGCAACAATTAATTCTATTTGAATGATTGTATACAAGTTATCAGTGGTTCCGCATCACTTTAATCTCCTCCACGGCTCCACCCTAGCCTCTCAAAACTCAAAACCTATCCTTAACTACTTACTTAATAGTGGTTAACCACATTTTATTCATTTGTTAAGTTGTGCTCCTTCCGTTTCTCAAAGAAAATTCCCATTTTTCATTGTTTTCTTTATATTTGGGGCTTGGTTTGGCCTGGCTACGTAAATTTCGGCTAGCTCAACAATAACCTTTATGGACATAATTTAAGGATGACTGGACTTACAGCTGCATCAACAGGCACCAGTTGTCCAGCTAGAAGCTTTGTAAGAAGTGGAGTCATCACAATAGCACCAATAGTTGAAGCTCTGAAGTAAAAAACAAAAGAGGGAGCTCAAAACAAGCTTTTATGGAAGTATCAAAGAATTGATCCAACCAAAATTTAAGCTAATGGTTGAAATTTGAAGATATGTTATACACTATATTACAGTTCCTCTGGGCTAGAAATATAAATGCAACACAAGGTCTTCTCGTACACGGTGTTGAAAATTAAACTTAAAATGAGGAGTAAATTAAATTAGAACCCATGACCTTCTAGTTACGTTTGCTTCTTATACCGTGTCAAAGAACAATTTCAACCAAAAACTTAAGCAAATTATAGAAGTCACATGATACGTTATATACAATATTAGTCATATCATAAACCAAAAAGTCCGAAACTAAGCTGCAAGTATTATGATATTCCAGTGATATGCAGATTCTCATGGATTAGATAGTAAATCCTCTACTAGGAGCAATGCAATGTTTTCCGCCCTTATAACTTAAGATTGACAGTATTTCTCCAGCATACCCTAACGATATCGAATAGTCGATTGGACACTTTATCTAAGTGGGGGTATGTTTAGCATTCATGATATTTTTGGGAATGTAAGTTTGTTGATATTTTTAAAATCTTTGGACGCGACTAATTTGGATGGAAGAGAAAGAAAATAAGGTAGATCATGAAAATGAGCTTACGTTGTCATAAGGACTGAGAGTGCAACATTCCCCTTAGATATATAGGTCGCAACATTTGATGCCTGGCCTCCAGGACAGCATGAAACAAGAATCAAACCAGTTGCTAGAGGTGCTGACAGCTTCAAGGTCTGTTCAGAAGATCAATCACAGATAGTCAAGGTAACTTCAACGGCTTATAAAAAACAGCTATCAAACGATATAAAAAAAATCTGTAGTTCCAAGTTCCTCTTCATTAGTCCATTACCAACAAAAAGTCTCAATATTTTTAAACACATGGATTCAAATCCACGAGATTTTGATTGGCCACATGAATCAATATATTAGCTCTAAAGATCGTCAACACTAGGAGTGTGCTTGGATATAAAAATTAGAAGAAAAGGATGGGGAGGGGGAGAAAGGGAAAGGGAAAGGGAGGGAAGGAAGGAAGAGCAAAGATGAATGAGTTTCCTTCCAAATCTCTTTGTTGTAAGAGAGATTTATTTCTCACACAATATGAAGGATATTATCTTTTTGTTCCTTTCTCTCCATTTCCCTCCCCTCTTAATATGTTATCCAAACTGAAGAAAATCAATACACTCATTCCTTCTTTTTTTTCCTCTATTTTATTTAATCCAAGCAAAACATAAAATTTAGCATCAACCAAGAAAAACATTTAGAATAAAACCAACAATGATTAATAGATGCTCCAACATTAACATATACTAACTCCGTTGCTTGGACTCTTTACTTTGCCAAGATTACTTATATCGACTCTTGACATTTGAATATGGGTTAGACACTTGGACAATTCAAGTCGGTTCAAAATCTACGAATTTATTAATATTAGCCAAGGAGGATAGTTGGCATGTATCCGTGTTTGACATAGGTATACGAGTCTGGGTACATAGTATACAAGTGTTACCTAATTCGGCATATAAATTCACAATCTGTTACGTTTTTGTTGGATTAGCTCAAAAAGGACAACAAATTGTAATTTTTCATTCGTAAGTTGCTAGGGGATCATCAAATAAGGCAATACAGAAGAGACATCCCAAGTTTCCATATTTTGCTAGCTTTTTCCATCATTGTCAAGTTCATGATTCACCATTTAATATTGTCCTTACAAATTCTGCTAACAAAATGCAATTCAAGGATATCCCTTAGAAAGTAGAGAAAGACATACCGTGGCAATAAGTAACCCTAGCAGAGGCTTGATCAAGTATTGAGCAAGGAAACCAACTCCAACCTGAAAAAGGAAGGGTAAACAGAAAACAATATATTTAGATAGATTTTAAAAAGCTTCTCAAGACACCTTAAAGTGATTTGAATGCTTGGATGAATTTAAAAAGCTCTTACAGTCCATGGATTTCGCAAACACCGTTTAAAATCTTCAAAGGTTAAAGTCAATCCCATTGAAAGCATGAGGAAACCTAAACCGAGAGTAAACAAATCTGTTTCTAACCAAGTTACCTGCACAGGAATCACTTAAAGGTCGTAAAAACAAATCTTCATATTGCCAAATGCTAAAGTAGCTGATCACAATAAGTTTAGCAAGTTTACCGCAGCAGGCTTATAGATGCCAATAATCGTTCCCAAAATAACCTGCAAAGTTGATTATCCAGCCATAGTTGAACATCAAAACAACTAATGTATATTAAAACATCGATATAAACACAAACATTTCATGTATCCAAAATATTCAATAATACGCACCCAGACAGGAAACAAAGTTGTCAAAGTTTCAATAATTTTCTCATACTGACTCATTTCCTTGGGTGCATCTTTTGGAGTTTCCTTGGGGACACTGCTTGGAGTTTCCTTGGGGACACTGGTTGTAATTTCTTTGGAGACATTGCTTGGAATTTCTCCAGAGTAGTCTGCCGTTGCATTGCATAATAATTTGGATCTTCTACATGGCAACCAATCAAATTTCATCATAAAAATAAGTGAAATACAATTACTCACTAAATCAATGGTCCCATAAAGTTATTTTCATTATATCTTTGATCCTCAAATCAATGGTCCCATAAACTTATTTTCATCAAATCTTACATACTTTCTTTTCAAAGTAAAGTAAATTTGACAATGTAATGATCCTAAAGTTTTCACAAACTCTTATATTCTTCTATAACTCTTATAATCTTACATGGTATCAGAAGCCAACGTGATAAAAGGTCACGGGTTCGAATCTCAACCACCCCTCATTTAAGTGGAATATTTAGCACCAGGTATGAAGAGAGCCTGTTTGCATCCACACTTCAAGCCCAAAGGGCTCTCGTGTGAGGGGACGTGTTAGAGTATATAACATATTCTGGAGCCTCAACCATCAGCTTAATCTTTTGGTTGAGTTGGTTCCTTAACATGTTCTTCCTTTCATAACAGAAAACATATTAAACAGCAGAAAATCCGCTCCATTCTACATAGAAGCATACCTTGAAGAGTGGCTGATAAGAATAGGACTCAAAGAATTCTTCTGACTAGTAGCAAGACTGGTTATTTGACCTTCGATTGAAGACAGCCCATGTCTTACATCTGCCAGGTGCAACAAACTCAAATTATTGACAACAAATTGAAAAATACCCAAATGAGATTGAACATTATAACAGTTGAAACCCCAATTAAGTGTCTAAACCAGCAATGAAACAAACAACCCAAAAATATGAACAACAAAATGAAACATACCCAAATGAGATGAAACAATTCTTGAAGCAAAACTAGAAGTGTTTCTGAAATAAAGAGGATCATAAGGCTGAAATTTACAGTCTTTGAGTACACATCTGGATATAGAAGCCATTGCAGTGATGCAAGATGACATTTCTTTACCACTGAAAAAATGAAGAAAATGAAAAAAATAAATAGAGGGTTTTAGATGGAGATTCTTAAAAAAATGATAAAATTTTCCAGCTAATGAAAGAGATAGAAAAGGGGAAGTTTCGAAAAGTCTGAAATTGGCGGATGTTTGGTAGTTGTGGAGGATATTAAACCACAGAATTAAGCTCAATATCCTCCAAATTTACTACTCGGACAAATCTAGTCGGGCCTAGTCCGGTGTCGTTTTAGAAAACAGTTATAAAACTGACATTAGTTCGAGCGGTGTATAAGCAAAACGGAGTCTCCATCAACTTAGCCAGACAAAATTCCCCGTTTTATGGTAGAAAATGCAAATCTTATCGTTATGCCATTGGCTTTAGTTGGGCAATCTATGAGCACCACTATATATGAATTCATAGCCCAAATTTACTTTAAATTGTGAAAATTTGAAATATGTAAGGTAAAAAAATTAAAAAAATCGAATAACAAGCTATTTTTGCAAATACTTTTCAAAGTAAACACTTTTTACATGAAGTTGTGGTCAGGATAAAATTCGCTGTTAATAACAAGGAGCAAAAAATAAAGGGTCAAAGTTAGTCAAATAATCGGTCACTGTTGTTAACAACGGGCGATAGTTTACACTGAATTTCACTAGTCAGCATTCACCCGCTGTTAATAACAGCAACCCACTAGTTGACTAACTTCCGCTTTATTTTTGAATAAATCCTCCATTGTTTTAACTAACACACACACACACACACACACACACACACACACACACACACACACACACACACACACACACACACACACACACACACACACACACACACACACACACACACACACACACACACACACACACACACACACACACACATATATATATATATATATATATAATATTATGTACATTTCAGTATATACAAAACATCCATAATAACTTTTCATTACTAGTCTACTCTATCTAATTGTGACGGCCTAATTCGCCTCTTACGATAGTAAAAGGTTGTGGTGTGACGCTCTGGCAAAGGGGTGACTGGTATTGCACAATAAGTGCCAGTGCGCTCCCGCATTGTCATGCGTATATGAGGATACATCTAGTTCATGCAAATGCCTTAGTGGGGATTTACTCGGCTTCTCATCACTTTGTTGAGTAGTGGGCTGCTCGACATCTGGAATGAAGTTCTCAAATTGAGAACCTCAAAGAATAGTCTGTGTCATTTCCCTGATGGGGACCTCCTGACTTGTGCGGATCACAAAAGTCAATCCTTATGTCTTCAACAAGAGTAAATAAATGTTTGTAATTATTATATTATTAAAATGAATTATAAATATTTCATTTCATAAAGCAAATAGTACTTACGAATGTAGTCACCATAGAAGCGGTCGGTGCATATTGGGCTGCATCAACAACATATCGTGGATTCATCCTAGGACGAGTGATTGATAAGAACTAGGGTAGATGATCAGGCGTGTTAGGGACACAATTTTCATGGTCAATCACATTGATGTCGCTCCAATTCTTCGGCACTACACCCATTCTGTTATGAGCATTTGTGTTGTAATATGGAATAATTATAAATTTACATGCACATTACAAATAAAAAATCATAACAAACTGATATACAGATTACAAATTCATATACATCAAGTGCTAGTTGCACTAAAGTAAGCTTAATTAAATGAAGAATGGTGTATAACCAACAAAGCAATTATAACTAACAAAAGTATCACAAAAGTATCAAATGAAGAATAGTGTATAACCAACAAAAGAAATTATATCAAGTCTTGAAGCAACTCTTCAATAAATACCTTACCAGCATTAGTATAGCAAGATCAAAATCTGCACAAAGAGCACAACATCAATCGATAACAACAACAATAACATATGGCTTATGGTGTGTATTGGTGTTTCGTGCATTTTATTCTTTAAGGTTCAGATTGCTTCATATTAGATAGTTTAGATTTAAAGCTATTATGTAGGTTGTTAGGCTAGTAAGTTAGTTATAACTAACTTTGTAGTGTTTGTTATTCTTAAGTTGTAAGCCTATATATATTGATGTTATATTATGGTCTTTGTATGCTGTCAGAATTCAAGAAATCCATAATATCATTTTTTGTTTTATCATTTTATGTTTGAATTCTAAGAATAACCAACAAAAGCAATTACAACCAACAAAAGCAATTACAACCAACAAAATAAAAGATTCACTAAAAAGATTCATATGCCCAAAGTAAGCAATCATAGTGTGACCAAAATACGGTTTAACAAACAACATTATAACCAACAAAGTATCACATTTTGTCCTAAAAGATTCACCAAAAGAAAAAATATATCATCATTTGCCTTAAAATGTCGAAAATAACAAAATAAAAAGAAAAAGTTATGCCTTTACGCAATCCAAGTTTGTCCTAGATCAATTAAGAAGTCTTTTATTATAAAGAAGGAGATGTTTGAAAGCTTTGAGGGTTTTTAATGAAGGGAATGACGATTTTGAACTTATGAAATTTGGGGGAAAATGAATTGAGGAAGAAAATAGTGTGAATTTAGAACGCAAATGGGTCATTGTTATTAACAGCGAGCAAATGCTAACAAGTGAAATTAAGTGTAAATTATCGCCCGCTGTTAATGACAACGACCAATCATTTGACTGACTTTGACCTTTTATTATTTGCCCGCTGTTATTAACAACAAACTTTACCTGACCACAACTCTTGGTAAAAATAAAAGGCTTAATTATTATTTTCTTAATGTAGTGTATAATTTTCATATTTTGAACTAGATAGGGAGTTATGCTCGACATTAAATACTGACTAATTCAATTAGTTGTCCTCCATATTATTGTTGACAGCATTTTGCAGTATTTAGTTTTAGATACTGACCCAGGCCGCATGTATATTTTATTAATGCTATCAATGTTATTTACTTGACATTTGATGATCTTGATGTATTTACTTTTAATAAATATGATATTCATTGGAACAAATGATATATATTGATTTTCTAACTGATGTAATACTTATCGTTTATCATAAATAATTTTTTAGTTTTTTAAAAGTTTTTAGCAGACTGACAATTTTAGACTTTTGTATTGTTACTGTGAACTTTAGCATTGAAATTAATTATGTATCGAGACTGTCGCTCTTGCTACAGCTAGAAGAGACATCTACAAAGGGGAGAGAGAAGAAATCTTAAGTCTTATTGTTTATGGTACATTGTTTATGTTATGGTTTGTATGAAGAAATGAAAAATATTATGTATATCTAAGTTTTTGATCCTAAACCTTAAATTAGTAATTGAAGAACATCAAGTCTAAAAAAATATGATATTAAGGGTATTTGTTTAATTCAAAACATAATTTTTTGTGTTAGTAGGTCTGTAAAGATAAATTTCTTTTATAGTGTTGATTTTGATGCTTAATAGTTTAATCACAAGATTAATAAGGTGATCAAGATTGGGATATTACAAAAACTTTATAAGAAGACGTGTGCTTTAACATTAAAAAGTTTGTTGCATATTCAAACTTGTAATAGTTTGAGTTAAACAACCCAAAGATTCATAAGTAACGATGATTTCAAGAGAACATGTCAAACGTTTTAAGTTAAACAATAATATAGAATCTCTTACGTTCTCATCATAGATCAATAGTAAAAGTTCAACGAAAACATAAAAATAAAAAGCGGAAACTTATACAAGTTATAACTTGAGAATTTAGCCTCGATAAGAGAAAGCACAACCAAAACAGCTCTAACGGCAACAATGTTTGTTCGAAAGGATGACTTGTAAGAATGTAGTCCAATATATTTTTAGAATATATTTCTTGATTATTATATGTTTATCTTTAATTTTATATTTTATTTGCTAATAAATGGTTTTCAATGTAAAATGTAAAATCCATAAGTTCAAACCATAGTTGACTTCTAAAAATAATCCAATAATATGAAATCTTTTTTGAAATTAGATGATCTTGGTTATATGACTCTGCTAGTAAGATAACGTCGAATCATTGAAAAAGGGGTTGAAGGGTAGGACAAAATGAAAATTGGAAATCTGAATCAGCAGGAAAAGCCGACTCGGCACTAATAACATAGGAACTAAAGCCGACTCAGCTTTAGGTACTAGAATTAACTTTTGCCCAGAACGAAAAGTCGAGTCGGCTTTCTGTTGGTGGAGCAAAAGCTGATTCGAATTTTTGTTCTAATCGGATTGTTGTATCTTTACGTTTTCTTTGAATAAAGTGCATTAGATTTCTTTTCTTATTCTATATCAATTTTGATGTTACAAGAACATAATGACGAGGAATAATGCTCATAAATTCCATAGTTATAATGGTATTGATTGATGGACATTATGGTTGATCATCAAGGGGTGATTGAATGTGCCTTGACCCTTTAGTATACTTAAACCACTATAAATAGGGGCTTGGGGAAAGATGTTACTTACACCTTATTTTCTAGAATTCTTATCCTTGCTTTCTCTCGTGAATTTTCAAAAAACGTTATACACTTCTTGATAGAATTTTCAATTCAGTAAACACTTCGTTATTAAGTGACATACCCTAAGTACTAAGGGTGTGTTGCGTTGTTTGTATCTCGTTGTAAATTTCTAAGTCTCAACCCTAGTACCTTTGTGCGGAAAATATCACAAAAGGAAAGTTATTACACGCCTACAAAAAGTATCAAGTTTTCGGTAAACAGTTGTCTACAAAGTTCATCTTCAAGTTTTTCTTAGTGTTATTTTGTAAGTTTTATTTAGCCATTAATAAAGGGAAAATACAAATCCCAATGGTAATTTGTATTTCTCATTTTATATTTGTAATAATTACGTGTCCCTCTTACCGTCACTACTAATTAAAAATCATTTAGTAATGCATCGAGTCAAACGGTTAAACTCTAAAACCGTATTTGATAAATTTTTTAAACCTTGGTCGGGTAAATCAACAATAGAGATTCTCCAATTAGTTTTAAAGAACTCCATGAAAAATTAATCAACAAAGAACTTTCCAACAATGCAATTCTACCTCTCATCCTCGTACCTCAAAAACTTTTCTTGGAAAATGTCAGTGGTGTGGTGAAAGGGGTCATGTTCTCTCAGTCTAGTGTCTTCAAACAATCCTTTCCCACTGTGCAACCTCCATAAATTCTCTAGCCTCTTTCGTGTTGGACATTTAGTGTATAATAATAATAATCCTGAGTATTTAATCACCAAGTACTACTAAGGTAGTGGGACAGTTTATAAGTCCGTATTATATTAATTAAAGCTATTCTAAATAGTGGGACGATATACGTATTAATTTACGTGGTCCAATTAAGGTATTATAAGATAAGACAAGGAAAAGAGCAAGGGGCGCCTTGGTTGGCTGACAGCCGACTCGGCGGCATCCTTGGAGTAGCCACAGCCGAGTCGGCTGTAGGTTACTGGAAAAACTGATTTTGGTCAGAGGCTTGCGCCGAGTCGGCGGTCCCTTATTTGGGCTCGTCGCCGACTCGGCGTTTGGGCACTGGATTTTGACCGTTGCTTTTTCTTCCCGTTTTCTTGTGTTTAATACCTAGGATTCCATCTTAATGCTCCAATAATCTCTGATTTATGGTGGAGAATAATGCTAATTGTTAATAGCATTGATGTTGGTGATTAATCATAATCAATTGGTGATTATGAGCAAGGATCCTCTATTGAGTATAAATAGAGGTCCTTGGATGAAGAGTAGACACACCAATTTTCTGAAATCTTCTTCTCTTACTCTCATTGTCTTTCTCTCATTTGTCTAAGCTTGATCAAGAGAGTAATTAACTTTTGTTCAAGTAATACAATACTCATAATTTTCTTAAACACATTGTTATTAAGATATATATCCTAAGTACTAAGGATATATAGGAGTTGTTTATATCTCATTGTGAATTTCTACTTCTAAACCCAAGTACCTTTGTGGGGGAAATATCACAAAAGGAAAGTGATCACACGCCTACAACTTGTATCAAGTTTCCGGGTAACATAAAGTGTTACAAACTTATCTTCACTTTCCTTTTGCATTGTAATTGTACTTGTAATTTCATTTTTGTCATCATCAAAGGGGTTTGAAACAAATTCCCGGTTGTAATTTGTTTACATTATATACACTTTGTAAAATTTCGGCCATAGGTTTTAGAACCAAACCACATGCTTATATTGCCAACCTCATTACGAAAACAACAAAGTGTGGTTACTTGACAATGATGCTTCCCACCATGTAACAAATGATCTTACCAGTATTTCTCTTCACAGTCTGTATGACGGCACTAATGAGTTACTTATAGGTGATGGTAAGGGTATCATTATTGAAAATATCAGTTCCACCAATTTGAGTATTTCTTCTCATTCTCTTATTTTAAATAATATTTTGCATAGTCATTCAATATCTTATAACATTTTTAAAATGTCTAATTCTGTCATGATAATTATGTTAGCGTTGAATTTTCATCTTTATGTTTCTCTAGGAAGGATATGCCCACAAGGAGGGTTTTGGTCCAAGGTCCTCTTACATAAGGTGTCTATGAAGTTCTCTCCACCACTCCTTTCGCCTGCACAACTCGAGTTGCACCTAGTTTACTTACTTTGCATCATAGACTAAGCCATCCATCGTTGTAAGTTCTTAGAAAGATTTGTTCTTGCATTCACATTTCTATTTCAAAAAAATTCATATTGTTATTGTCAATCACACAATATTAATTAAATGCATCGTTTGCATTTTGCTAAACTAATTGTTTTTTCCATTGCTCCTCTATAATATATTTACACTGACTTGTAGACTTTTCCTATTCACTCGTTTGATGGATATAAATTCTACATTATTTTTCACTACAATATAATTTGCTTTAGTGAGATATATTTAGCGACATTTAATTTAAATGTCGCTATTTCAAACTTCTTATAGTGTATATAGAGGATTTCATGACATTTATTAGACCCTTTAGCAGCATAAATGCATAATAAAAAGTCACACTAAAGCTTTTTGTGACATAGGATTTAGTGACATTTCTTCAAAATGCCACTATACACTATAGTGTCAATTACATATGTCACTAAAGACCAAATAAAATGTCGCTAAATTACTTTATAATCAAACTTAAAATAAAAACCAATAATTATTACACTAAATATAAGAATCAGTGGCATTTTTTTAATGCCACTAAATCCAATGTCGCAAAAAGTTAAATTTGTTGTAGTGTTTGTAGATTATTTTATAAAATCAATTTGGTTCTATCCTCTCAAATGGTCCTCTCAAATGGTATTCTGATACAAAAGAATGTTTTATTCTGTTTAAGACTCTAGTGGAAAAGTATTTCAAGCACATATTCTTCACTTTATTCTAACAATGGGAGAGAATAATTAAAGTTAAGGGATTTTCCATTAATGGTAGGAATAACTTGACTATCTTTACTCAATCATTCCTCTATGCCTATCATTTATTAGACTCTTTCGTTTGTTACGTTTGTTTACTTAATTAATCGCATGCCCACTCCTATCATCCAAGTTGATACCCCTATTCCAAATTGTTCGGTAGCGACCTAAATTACTCTATACTTAAGTATTTTGGGTGTTAAGGTTATCCTTGGTTGAAATTGTATATTGAACATAAGTTGGGCTTAAATCACGTGCATGTGTTTTTGTAGGTTATTCCTCTTCAACAAAGTGCTTATACTGCTTAAATCCCAACTCCTAGAAAATATATGTTTATAAACATGTTGTATTTTTTGAAAAGGAATACTCCCTTTTCCGATAATGCTTGGTGATTTAAACTACCTTCTGTTCATGATTGGTGTCCTCTTAACCTATTTTTTCTTCACAGCAACCCCCTTGTTATGAGACTCATTAACCGTCAAGCACCATGGCCTCTTCGCCTTTATCCTTGTGAGATAGTTTCGGTTCTAATTCTAATACTGACTTGTCCCTGGCCCCATTTTCAAATATTTCTAACAATCCTTCTTCCCCTACACAGAAAGTTTTCACTCGCATGACCACTAGAACCCAAAATAATATTTAAAACTTATCAAGAAACTGAACTTGATGCCCAATTAACACCTCTAGAATTAAATATATTGTTGGAACCAAGTGAATTTATAGAATTAAACATGTTGCCACTACTGTCATTATTAGGGGTGTTCATCGGTCAAAACTCGGACCATACCGGTCGAAACTCGTTGGACCGAAATATTAAAATTTTGAATATTTTAAGGCTGAAGACCGGACCGGTTTCTAACCCGATTTCCTCACGGTCCGGTCCCGGTTTAAACCGGAAGTAAATTTTGATAGCAAAAAAAAATTAAATATGGAAGATTTTAAAATAATTTAGTAAATTAATTATTATAGAATTAAAATATTGAAGTTGAAAAATTATTTTGTGTTAGAAATAAAAAATATAGTCCTTTAAATCAGTATATACATAAAAATCGTAAATATTATTCCTCTTCAAAATAACTTTTATATATACCTTGTTTGATCCCGTCTAACCCAGATTTAGACCGAACCAAAACAGAAACCCAGAATAAAGAGTAAGTAAGACCCGAAGCCTAGACCGGATGTAAACGGAGTGGTCCGACTTAGGTTCGGTCTCAACCGATTTCAGTCTAACGTCGGTTTGATCTCAATCGATTCTGGTCCGGATCGCTGGTCCGATCTCATTTTGCACACCCCTAGCCATTACTCAGTTCAAAGCGTGATTTGTGGCCAAAGGTTTTCATCAACGTGAGGGTATTGATTACACGGAAACCTATAGTCCAATCATACAACCAACTACTATTAGAGTTGTCCTCAATCTTGCTTTTACCAATGGTTGGAACCTGCTTCAGTTTGATATGAACAATGCTTTTATACAAGGTCAACTCCATGATGATGTTTTTTTTGACACAACCTCCAGGTTACTCTGATGCTACTAATCCTCACTATATCTATAAGTTAAATAAGCTCTTATGTGCTGAAACAACCAACTCGTGCTTGGTTTAAGCAATTGAGTTCATTTTTGTTATCCTTGGGTTTCAAAAACTTCATATTTATGTTGTTGATATTATTGTTACTACAAGTGATGACAATGCTCTTGAAAAATTCATCATAACCCTTAGTGCTCAATTTTCTTTAAAGGACCTAGGTCATTTCTCTTACTTTCTGGGTGTGTAAGTCCTTTGAAATGATCAAGGATTAGTTCTCAAACAAAGTCCAAAAGCAATACACTCGAAATATTCTGACCAAACCAGTAAGCATGAAGCAAAATATGTTCCTACTCCTTTAATAGTTGATCCATCATTCAGATAGGAGGGCATGCCTTTTTCTATTCCTACAGAGCATCGAGGCTTAATTGGGAGTCAGGAATATCTTGGTCTAACTCGTCTTGATATAGCCTTAATAGTCAATAAATTAGCACAATATATGCAGTGTCCTATTTATGATCACAAGAATGCCTTAAGACGATTGCTACGACATCTGGTTGGCACCATAATTGTAGCTTGGTTGTTCGACAACATACACCGTTGTCTTTACATGCTTATTCAGATGCAGATTGGCCTCGTGACAAGGATGATTATATGTCCACTTTTGCGTACATAGTGTATCTTGACTCAAATCCTATATCATGGTCCTCTCGTAATATCGAACCAGTGCTTGGTCATCCGTGGAAGCTAAATATCAAGTTGTTGCCTCTACCAGTGCAGAACTCTTATGGCTGGAAAATCTATTCTCTGAGTTACACTTACAGGTTTAAACCAAGCCTGTCATGCACTGTGATATTTTAGGCACCACACTCACACAACAATCAATCTTTACGTTATGTGTTAATTTAGCTTTTCTATTTTATTTACGTTATGTGTCTCTGTGTCGAAATTTCTAAGTAAGTTGTTTAGTTTGTTAAAAATTTGAAACTTTTAATTTCGTATAAGAAACTTTAAATTTATGTAGCTTCATTTTAGAGTAGTTGTATTTTAAAAATGCATGTCAAGTATGTATGCAAAAGAGTCCAAGCTCAAGTGTGGAGGATTCAACATTATGCCAAGATTTCATCATAAGAAGCTGCAAAAATCAGTCCAAGGCTATTATCCGACAAGTTGGGAAGTTTTTTTGTCATCAAGGAGAATATGCCTAGAAGCTACCAAGGAATTTACACAACATAAAGGGAAGTTGCATCCCCATGATGGACATGGGTTGACCGGCAGTTACAACTGGTTCAAGACCCAACTACGGTTGTATATGGTTACTCGGTCAGGTTTTGGATCGGATTTCACCGGGTTCGGATATTCTCGAGTTTGGGTTTTTTCCAGGTGATTTAGCGCTTTGGATCGGGTCGATTTGGTTATGGGTCCAATCGAGTACAAGTTTGTATCGGGTTAATACCACACTGGGTCGGTTTCTTTTTCGGGTCATATCCATTTCAGTTTGGATTTGTATCGGGTTCGGTTAATAAAGTTCGGATCCAAATCGGTTATGCTGCAGGTCAAATCGAGTTCGATTAGACGATGGGTTGGGTCATTTTGGCTTTAGGTTAACGTTAATTCGGATTATTTTGGTTCGGGTTGACTTCAGATCGATTATATCATTTTAGAGTTGTGCATTTAGTTATTCTTAGGATTCGGGTTGATTAAAATCCATTTCAATTTAGTCTTATGTCGAATGAAATTTATGGTTATTATACTATTAAATTTATGATGAAAATGTTTGTGATTAGAGAATGGAGAGCTATAGTCGGCTAATTAAGTTGTCGGTTTATAGACAAATTTGGTTTAGCCTAAGATAAAGTCGATAAGATTTGATTGTGGGCCTGCATTTATTGTTTAGTTTTAGCTAAACTAAACTTGATTCAATTCAATCAAAATTATTATTAACTGAATTAAATTTGATACGATTAAATCAAATTATATCGCTTAATCACATTGTCGGGTTAATCTCGAGTGTTGTTTGTTATGAATGGTGTGACTTGAGTACACCAAAATTAATCAAGTGTGACTCTTAGGATAGAATCCTATGGGAGTAAGTTAATGGGTAATCAAAAAGTGATTGATGATGGTGTTCAAGTGAGTTAATTCATGGAATTAAAAGAGGATTAAAGAGACTTAAACATGTAGTGTAATAATGAGTTAAATATGTGGTTAATGAGTAGAGATAATGAAAAGTTTGACAGCCCAAGAATCACCTGCTGCTAAGAGTGCTCGAACAAGGCACTCGATGTAGCGTCATTGCCTCGAACGAGCACCTGGAGGCAGTAGCTACTGGATTGTGAAATGGTAAATGCTCGAACGAGCGCTTCTGTCAGAAGATGCTGGAAGGTCGTGGCTTTTCATATACTACCAGCAGCTGTTATCCATTTCGTCCACTATTATTATTAAGTGTCATCAAAGCTGAGTTACTTACTCCTTTATTGTGACCTTATGTATAGCACTCATTAATTGTAATTTACCACTATAAATAATGAGCTCTAATGCTCATCCAACAATCCACAAAATTAAACACATAACCCATAGCCAAACACTTAGCCTCATTTTTTCTCTAATTGTAATTCTCAAATTGTTATAATATAAGAGTTACTACACCGGAGGACGTAGCCAAAATTTGGTGAACCTCGTAAATATTTTGCGTCATTTTATTATTGCATTTTATCTCTTACAAACATCGAGTTTATAGTTTGCGTAATTTGTTTCACAAGACTTCACATATTTCGATCTTGGTGGTGTTAGTGGTTGAAATTCGTCGTTCGATCGCTAATGCGACATCGTTTTCATTGTTTATGAGTCGTTTTGGGTGGGATTACGTCGAGTACCTATCGGGTTAAAGATGGATTCGAGTTGTAACAGGTCGGGTGCAAATTGAGTTCAGTTAACCACATTGTCAGGTCATTTTCGGGTGTCGGTTGTTCTCGAGTCGGGTACCGGTGGATTATTGGTCTAAAATAATCGGGTACATATCGGGTTACGGGTCAACTTCAAGTCGAGTTTCGATCAGTTACAGGTCACTACACTTCGGGTCAACCAACGGGTCGGATATAAGTCGATTCCGGGCGATATTACAGGTCGGGTCAAATTTTACAACCCTAGACCCAACCAGAAGCCGATTTTGGAGCCAAAAACCATGCATTTTCTTAATTTTTTTTTCTATAAATAGCTTAGTTTGTATTTTATTTGGTGACTTGGTGTTATACAATTTGATAAAAAAATCCCAAAGCATTCTTGTTTCAAATCTTTGTAGTTCTTACGATTCTTAGTGAGTTTGAGTTTAGCAAACTATACTTTCTTTTACTTGCTGTTCGAATTTTTTTTAAAAGAAAAATACAAAATTATCCTTTTTAATTCTGACATGTCACACGCCAAATACACCTCCATTGTTTCTTCTTTTGTTCTTCTTTGTTTGTAAGTCCTCCGGGGTGTATGAAAGTTTCATTGTCAATGTATGGTAAACCTAGAATGCAGAATACTGAGCATGGAAGGAGATTGTGGCATGCCACAGTAACAGACGGAAGAAAATAAAGAACCCTCTTTCAATCATGGAGTGGTGCTCAAAAACTTGGCTACCCCTCCAACATATAAAGGTACTTACCCCTATAAAATTGCTTTAATGACGTGAGAGTATGATTCGATGGTGAACGCCTCGTTGACAGGCTCGTTTGGGTGGAATGCTGTGGTATACCCCTTGCTTCTTGGAGTAGCGAGAACATTACAAAAAAGTAGAAAAATAGGGCGCTAGTAATCAGTTTTAATAAGTGAACTGAACTTATGGGTAATTTGTACCCTGCTAGTGCTAGGCATTAATCCATACTCAAATGCAAAGTACGATTGTCAAAAGAGTGTTGATACAGACTGGATTGTGTGGTTACTACGTTTGGCTCAAGGAATACAGTGATGGTGCTTCTTTCAATGTGAGTAGTGAGCATTCCTCTTGCTTACTTTTTCTCCGTCATTTAGCTCCTCTTTTCTTACATATAACCTCCATTGCAGTTCCTATCAAGTCTTGTATTTCTCCTTTGAACACATATTAAATTATATCCTAGGCTAGATGGTGGATGTAGCCAATTGGTGAATTACCTTAAATATCTTGTCTTGTTTATTTGTTTATTTAGCCATTCATTATTACTTGCATTATTAGTTTCCTAAACTTTGATACAACACAAACACTTACTTAAATTTCATCTTTGTGATCCTTGAGCGGTGTTTACATCCCCTTTCAATAATTTTGTAATTTATCCTATTTCCAAAATTTAACTAAGACTTGATGCACACACATTCTGGAATTTTGGGTCAGCTAATGGGTGGTCCATTAATGCTCATTGGTTTTGCATCATATCAGGGAAGCATTCATAAACAATCAACTATAATAATATTGTATGACCTCAATTCCACTAAGTAGCTCTAACCCAGGTAGGGTCAGGGTTTGGATGAACACCTTCGTTTTAATGGTGTCGGGTGCAATGAGCATATAAAAGGGTTCATTGATCATCATTGCCTCGGAGTTCGAATTAAGTTCTAAGTTACTTTGATTGATTCACTTTTCTTTTCTATTTTGAGGATTTTAGGTGTGGCAATACTCTTTTGCAGTTCAGTTAGCGTTGATCTTCTTGCACACCAAAAAATATCTAGATGAACCTCTATTGCTTAATGTGAAAAGGTTAGACCTATGAATGTATACACTAATAAAGTTGTATAATTTATGATTAAACCTGTGAATGCTAATAGTCGTTAATGAGCTGGTTGTTCCAAAACTTACTTCCTTGTAAGCGAAACCATTTTTCTTCCTATGTCCCTTCAAAAATATTTTGATTGATTTCAGCTTCTAATTTAGTAAATCATTCTTACTTGTGAATGCTATATCCCTTGGTGTTGTTTTAATCATAAAAAGCCAATGTTACAGCTACTATAGGCTGATTTCTTGAATTTGTAGTAACAATAAAATGAAAATAGGCCAAAATTTGTAATGAAATGATCATGGATCAATGCACAACCACAACAGTGTATATAAGGCTCAAGAAAATCCCACTTCTTATGGATTTATAAAACTATCTGGGTCAAGTGCAATGCAGGTCCAGTAGTAAATGAAATTATTTCGAATTGTTGAGCCTATTCCAGTTATGACATTGTGGCCGATACCCTCAAATATAGTAAATAGGTTCATGAGGAATGGTCGTTTTATAAGTAACACAAAAAACTGTGCATACTCATTCCGCATCAACAGATGCATAGTCATTCCGCAAATTCCCTACTACACTAGGCTTTTCATAATTCTGCTGTTTGTAAATTAATATTGTTCCCTTTGATGCTCAATTCCATGCTGCAAATATATTTCTTTAGTTACAAGCAGCTTCATCATCAGCTGTCCAATTATTGAATTGATTATTGATCATATTCATTTAAAGCTTAATGAGTTTTTGTTGCGTTTGTCATTTCTTTCTATTTTCAGGCTAATTGAACTTCAATCCTCTTTCAAATAAGATCCATACTCATGCTAATTGAATTTCAATCCTCTATCAATTTAGCGACTACTTCACATCCTTTTTTAAATTGGGATAGGAAATTCGTAAACTCAAATGACTCAAATTGTACTAGGCAAATTTTGAAAGAAAAAATTGCAAGTGTTGAAAGAAACACAAGGAATTGATCACAGCCATCATTGAACCATGTTTTAGTTTTGAAATGAGTCGAGAGGAGTGGAGAAAGTTGATTTATGTTAAAATCATATTCATTTCTTAAATTTTGATGTAATCGACGTAGTTTATGATGGCTTGAAGATTGTTTGGACATGATGAACCGAGTCGCTGAAGGTTTGGAAGTGCTTTAACTTGAAGTGAAGGAGAACATAAGCTATTTGTGGATTCAAAAACAAAGACAATATGAGGCTAATTTGAAGGCTGCTCAGCAAACAAATAGTGTGCCTATGAATGTGAAAGAAGTAGTCGAGGCTTACGCACAGCAGCATGGCTTGACAAAGTAGGATTTCGTTGTTAGTGATTGGCTAACTGATTAACTAATTCATATGTTGACGATCAGAGGAGAAAGATTATTATGAATTATGGGAGATTGTTGTCTTCAGTTCCCACAATTAGTTACGTGAATCCAAAAGTGGAAGAAGAAAAAAAGCCATATATAGGCAGCAACTCCTTATCGAGCCTGTATTGTTGAGTTATTGTGATAATTTGAAGAGCTTGCGGAGGCTTTAGATGAGTCAGTAAGCTTTAGGGAGGAGAGAGATATATACTTGCAGAAGAATCAATCCATTGAAGGAATGAATCTTTCCCAAACTCCAGCTTTCGAATACTGACCCGCTGCACGTTCTTTTCTATACTGTACAAGTTTTCTGATCAAACTTTCCAAGACCAGAATATTACTAGAATCAGAAGACTACAAGAAAGAATGAGTGATCCATTTGAGTGAAGATATGTGCTATTAGCATTCACAACTACAAGAAAGGCATAGGGTGGTGGCACTGGAAGGGCTCTATGGAAAGAGTTACAGCGAATATCAATGTACATGCTTTTCTAAGAAACAAGCTTCAAACCTCATGTGCAATTATTGTTAGAAATATTTAATATGATCAATGAATTCCTGAAATTAGAGAAAATATTAAGCTGGATTGTTATGTTGTTCATCCTAAGATCAAGCAACTAAAGTGAATTATTACCTGTGAAGGATGATCACTTTTGATGTCTTATTGAGATTGCCTTTTCCCAATGCAATCAAAATGGTAAAGTTTAAGCTTTTGAGCTGGAATTCTAAACAGAACAGGTAGAAAAACTTCTAATTGATATTAAGTTATTATATCTAGGTTAATTAAGGAAAAGTAGGGCTAATTTAGCATTGAGTATATTAGTTCATTACACACAAATTTTTTTTTAGTATGATGGCTATGTTAATTACTGAATACATTTGAAGATGAGAATTCAGTTGGGTTGCACGGAGTCAGGAGCGACACACTTTTGATTGAGGAACATGGAACGAGTATCAAGTGAAGTACCTCTATTTAGTATTACAATTGTGGATGAAGATAGAAGAGTTGTCCTAGTATTGGTGTTTTTTTTATTGTAGTTAGATTAACCATTTTGGACGACTTTGATGCTTTAATGTAGCTATTTGTGAATAGGATCATTAAGCATATAAGCTCTCGACAATCTATTTGTTCAAATCCATTATGTATTGTTATGCATTACAGTTATTTCCTTTGCAAAAGTAGAAGAGAAACGACACTATACATTTACTGCCATACTGGATCAAAGTAACTTGTAATTCGTTGTGCGTTTTCTGATACAACTGACGCTATCTCATCTCTTAGGTGAGACCCATATTCATTTTGAGCATACATTTGCTGTCTTAATGATTTTGTTCCAGCCTGCTTGAATGATTTGCCTAAACTCTGTATGTTGAAGCTGTTTGACCCACCTTGTTGTGCAACCGGTGATAATCATCTATTTGTAGCACTTCCATTCAAGTTTGTACGCGTAGGCGAAGTTGAACCAATTCAATGAGGTTCAGAAGCTCTCCAAGCCAACACACTTGACTCACAAGCACAAAGTCCAATACAGGGCTTAGAAGATTGTTTGGGGTTAACACCTGCACCAAATCCAGAGGAGGTATTGAAGCAACCCCGTTATGAGGGCCTGCATGAGTCTGAAGGCACACTAACTACCAAACCAAGAAAAACCAAAGACAAGCCCAAGAAACCAAGATACAGCACTAAAAGGCCAGACAGACGCAGAATAGGACACCCCAGATCAAGCTGTCTGCCAGCAGACCTTGGTGAACACCTTGAGACCAGAACTTAACAACCTAAGCATGGAGAAGGGCAAAAATGTCATATCTGTACAAGGAATAAGCTGCTTTGGGTCTAGAACGTCACTACACATCCACCTGTAAGCATAGAAGCCTTGCAGAAGGTGGCCTGTCAGAGTAATTAGAAGGAATTAAGCTAATGATTCTTTTAAGACTTTTTGTTTTGTTTTAAGTAGGCACATGTTGGAGCACGTGCCACATTAAAAAGTCTTTACGGCCCGTTTGGTTAGTGGTACTAAATGGTGGTAATGGGAATGATTTATAGTGTAAAATTTCATCAAAACTTTCATGTCATTCCCATGGTAATGAAACTTTGATCACAAAAAAGTTTTTTTTGTTCACAAATTTTCATTACCACCTAATACCACCTCTCCCATTGGTAATGCATTGGAATGAATTTTATGAACAAAATGAGATGATTGAAGGTTGTCAAGTATGACCATTAAGGTATTTAATAGATTTTTCAACCAAAATTACACTAGTTTTTCATTCCCATTACCACCGTTTATTACCACCTACCAAACGGGCCGTTAGTGTTTTCAGCCTAAATTAGCCATTATGTTAGTTGCTAGGCCTATATAAGGAGGTCTTTATTGTACAAACATTTCAGAATTCAGTTTTAATACAATTTTCCAAGCTAAGGTTTTGTTCTTTGAGTGTGAGTATGTAATAGATTGGCTATCAAAACAGTAACAATTTATAAAGAACAGAATGTCAGAAAGAAGAATAAGAAGAATTTAAGAAGAAAAAGAAGTAGAACAGAATGCTTGTATTTCGTAATTAGGGCAAAGTGTCCCCTGAATTCTTAGAGTGACTCAGTAACTCCCATTGTGTACTATTACACTAGATTGTATTACAAGCATGAAGATCTATTCATTATTTACAGTATATAGAGTTGTACTCTTCTAGTATTCCCTTGTAACTAATTCACCACCTCATCATTCATGCTTTCTTTCCGCTTCTAGAATATACATGAGTAATCTTAGGCTTTATTGGGCCGTAATCCATCACAGTACCCGCCCCAATCACACGTACCTCATCATTCATGCTTTCTTTCCCCTTCTAGAATATACGGTCAATGGTGGAATAAGGTTCCCTAGTAGCATCTGTCAACGGAAGGCCACGCCACTTAATCAAAACCTCAAGGACTTGGGAGGTATCATTCGGATCAGTACGTATGCCCACCAATTGTTCAGGATTAGCTTCCAGTTCTAATGAAGGAGAGAGTTGCTCAGGATTGGCAATTGGATTGAAGGCAGCCCCACGGGCACGCTTGAGCTGTGAGATGTGAAAAACGGGATGAATGCGGCTATGCTCCGGAAGTTGAAGTTTATAGGCTGCTGGACCAATGTGTTGAAGCACCATGAAGGGACCATAAAAACGAGTGGCTAACTTGTCACAAGGACGACGAGCCACGGATTGCTGTCGGTAAGGTTGTAGTTTTAAGTACACCAAATCACCCTCCACAAATGACTCCTCTTGACGCCTAGTATTGACCCATCTCTTCATGCGATGTTGAGCTTTAAGAAAATGATAACGTAAATCATCAAGTATGGCATCACGTTCTCTCAAAAGCGTATCCAAACTATTCACTGGAGTAGAATTACCCCCAATACGAAGCAGAGACAGAGGGTTACGCCCATAAAGTGCCCGGAAAGGTGACATATTGATCGACTAATGGGGCGAAGTATTATTACAATACTCTGCCCTAGGTAACCACTTTGCCCACTCCGTTGGCTTCCCATTAATGAAACACCTCAGATATGTCTCTAATGCCTGATTCACGATCTCTGTTTGCCTATTGGTTTGTGGGTGATATACCGAACTGTGAAGGAGGGATGTGCTGTGCAAACGAAAAAGCTTCTGCCAAAAAATACAATACTTTATCACGATCAGAAACAATGGATTTGGGAAACCCATGTAGACGGATGACCTCCTTAATAAACACTGCCGCCACGGACTGAGCGTGAATGGATGCCGAAGACCCACAAAATGAGCGTACTTGGACAAACGATCCACCACCACTAACACGGTGTCCAATACCTCGGAATTCGGTAACGCTTCGATAAAATCCATGGAAATGTCTTCCCATACATGGGCCGGAATAGGAAAGGGATTGAGTAATCCATGAGGCTGTTGATGGGAGGTTTTCTGAGTCTGACAAACAGAACAAGCCTGCACATATTGAGAAACCCGTCGACGCATTCCAACCCAATACCAATCCTCCACAATACGAAGATACGTTTTAAAATCCCCATTGTGGCCACCGGTCGCATAATCATGAAACTCAAATAACAGCTTAGGAATGAGAGTGGAGTTAGGAGGAATTACTCGACGACCTTTGTACAACAGCTGATCGTGGTGTAAATAAAAACCGACAATGGGACCATCTTTAAGCTCCAAGTCGGAACGGAGTTTAGAGAGCTCTGGGTCGGCATCGATCTCCTTGTGGACAGCTGGCCAATCAATGATGCAAGATGATACTAAGGCTGTTAAGAACAAGGCAGCTAAACTTGGATGGCGTGACAAGGCATTGGCTGCTCGATTAGTAATGCCGGGTCGATACTTAATCTCGAAGTCAAAGCCCAACAATTTACTTGCCCATTTCTAATAGTCAGTGTCGATCTCACGTTGCTCCATGATGAACTTTAAACTCTTTTGATCGGTCCAAATGATAAATTGTTGACCAATCAAATAATGGCACCATTTTTGAACGGCCTACACGATCGCCATAAGTTCTTTCTCATATATAGACTTTACCTGTCCCCGTACTCCGAGAGCTTTACTAAAATATGCCAAAGGATGATGTTTTTGGGAAAGCACCGCTCCAATCCCCTTCCCCGATGCATACGCCTCTACCACGAATGGGATTTTAAAGTTGGGAATTCCCAAAACAGGGGGTTGCTAGGAGAGCTTCTTTGAGTGTAACAAAGGCAGATTCGGCCTCCGGGTTCCACGCAAAATTATCCTTGCGTAATTGTGAGGTAAGAGGGGCTGCGATGTGAGCATAGCGATGAATGAATTGCCTATAATATCCCGTAAGGCCTAAGAACCCGCGCTATTCTCTGATATTTTTAGGCGAAGTCCAGTCCACCATGGCTTTAATCTTTTCTAGATCCATTGCAATCCCCTTTTCGGAAATTATATGACCCTAATAGGCCACTTCCGTTCGACCGTAACAACACTTCTTCTCGTTCACGTATAACTGATGTTCTTGCAACACCCCAAGAACCACAGCTAAGTGTTGCAGATGCTCCTCCCAAGAAGTGCTATAAATAAGTATATCGTCGAAAAATACTAGGACAAAACGACGAAGGAACGACTTAAATACCTCATTCAATGCTTGGAAGGTTGCAGGGGCGTTAGTCAATCCAAAGGGCATCACCAAAAATTCATAGTGCCCCTCATGAGTGCGAAATGCGGTTTTAGGCACGTCGTCACTGTGGACCCGAATCTGATGGTACCCAGACTTTAGATCAAGTTTGGAGAAGAATTTAGCGCCATGAAGTTCATCCAAGAGTTCCTCAATTACGGGTATCGGATACTTGTCGGTTACCGTTTCCTTGTTTAACGCCCGATAATCGACACAAAAGCGCCATGACCCATCCTTTTTCTTCACCAATAATACAGGGCTCGAAAACGAACTTTTTGAAGGCTGGATAATGCCGGCTTGTAACATATCAGAGATCAAATTCTCAATCTCTTGCTTCTAAATTTGGGGGTAGCGGTACGGTCGGACACTCACCGGATTACTCCCTAATTTGAGTGTGATTTGGTGTTGGTGGCTGCGCATTGAGGCGACCCATTGGGCATGTGAAACACCGGTCGATATTGATCCAGTACCCCTTGCAATTAGGGGTGAACACGGTCCGGTTTGGTCTGGTCTGACACTAAAATCAGACCAAACCAGATTTCGGTCTAGAAATTTTTCAGACCGGACCGGACTGTTTAAATCGCCAAACCGGAACGGACCAAACCATTTTACAACGGTCCGGTCTGGTCTGGTCTACGGTTTTTTATTTTTATAGTTTTATCTAAATTAATACATGTATTTATGCAAATATTTCACACTTACAATTAATAAATATAATAATTTGTAATTAGTTAATAGTATTAACATCATTCATGTATATATTGCTTTATAAAAATAACTACATCTTGAAATATCTAGGTAGCAACTTAATTTTTTAAACACGAATTTATGATTTTCGACCATAGAATGGTTTGCGGTTCGTCCGGTCTGAAAAATAAAAAATCTGAGACCAGATCGTAAATCGTAATTTAATTTGAAAAAAAATCAGTCCAAACCAGACCATGTAAACCATAGACCAGACCAAATATTAAAATTCCGGTTTGTTTTACGATTTAAACCAAACTTTGTTCAGCCATACTTGCAATTGCTCACAAGTAAGCTGCTCACTCATAGGAACCGAATTATCCTCCTCACTACTAATGGCTTTTAATTCAACCAACATTCCTCCTCGCTCCTTTCGAATACTCTTCATCATTGCCTTCAAAGTGATTTGTGAACGTTCCAAACTCGAATCCCCTTAGAATAACCTTTACCCCATTCCACACGAATTGCATCAAGGGAATTTTCAAATTCGTAGTGATCGTGCCCAACTTAGCTAACCACTCAAGCCCCAAAATGATGTCAGAGTGACCCAATTCCAAAGGCAGAAAGTTCTCCACAATATTAACAACTCCCAAATCCAAACTAATGCCTACATATAGAGCCCATAGCCCCTGCGTACTTCTCCGGTTCCCAAGGTGACATTAAATTCGTCGGTTGCTTCGGTGGGCAAATTCAAGAGAGCTACGGTTTTTAAGGAAATAAAATTGTTTGTGGCACCCGGATCAATCATTACAATCACTTCATTCCCCTTAATTTTCTCCACAAGCTTCATAGTGTTTGGGCTATTAATTCCCACAACTGAATTTAAAGAGATACTCACCAGCGTATCAACCGTATGTTCAACCTCATCCACCTCCTCCCACTCATCTTCTCTTGCTGCTTCTAGTTCGTCACTATTCCCCACAATTAATACGCTCAATTCCCTACGCTTGCAAATGTGTCCAATTCGCCACTTCTCGTCACATCGAAAACATAGGCCACAATCCTTTCGATCCTGAAATTCACGATCCGACAATCTCCGTGTGTTTTCTGGGTTGTGTGTTCTTTTGTTTTGGGTTAAGACTGGGTATGTGTTTGATTTTGGGTAAGTGTTTGGTTTTGGGTAGTGGTTTTCTTTTTGTAAGGTATATGGGCGGGTAGGAAGGGTAATTTGGGTATTTGCTGCTCTGGGGTTAGATGGGTGATTTTTGGGGTTATAATACCTGGCTCCACTATACTCTCCTTCATAAACTATCATCAAGTTTTCTTCCACTCTTAAAGCCATGTCTAGAGCTTCATCGATGGTGACCGGATCCAGCACCTTTACTTCACTCCCAATTTTTCTTTCCAGTCCTCGAATAAAGTGAGTAATTAGGTATTCCTTACTCCTTTCTTCCTCAATGTTCGACGCCAATTGGATAAATTTCTTTTCGTAATCTTCCACCCAGCCATCTTGGGAAATCGTCAGCTATTGCTCGATTAGGGATCCACCTTGTCTTCCCTTGAATCGTATGAGCATAGTTCGCTTCAAATTCCTCTAATTTGTGACTGGTTTCCTCTTGTTCTCCCATTGAAACCAATGAAGAACATCTCCTTCCACCCCTACAATGACCATCTCAAGCTTCTCCTTCTCCGGTAGGTCATAGAACTCATGGCAACGTTCCGTTTTCGCAACCCAGCCATTGGGATCTATGCTTGAGAAGACTAGAAACTCCAAGCGCCTACACTTCCAGCTGGTCAACTTGCCAGTGGTGGGTTGGACGGTACGTCGTGCAATGGATCTGGGAATCTCGAAACCTCGTCCCTTAACGAAGAGTTGGTTCTCCCTAAGAACAGATTCTTCTCGATCTCCCACCTTGCTACTGATCTTTCTAAGTTCCGCCATAACCAACGATAATGACTCTTTCATTTCCTCCTTGTCTTTGTTTTGCTCTGCCACTAAACGGGACTGAGATTCTTCCAACTGCTGTGCGAACTCAGTAAACGAATATCCAGGTTAAATTATAACTCCGAAATTCATGACTGTAAACGGTTTCTTCAAGGCTATCAATTCAAATGCCTTGAGTGGGTGCCATAAGATCTTGCTCTGATACCACTATAATAGATTGGCTATCAAAACAGTAACAATTTGTAAAGAACAAAATGTCAGAAAGAAGAAGAAGAAGAATTTAAGAAGAAGAAGAAGTAGTAGTAGAATAGAATACTTGTATTTCGTAATTAGGGCAAAGTACCCCCTGAGTTCTTAGAGTGACTTAGTAACTCCCATTTTGTACTATTACACTAGATTGTATTACGAGCATGAAGATCAATTCATTATTTACAGTATGTATATAAAGAGTTGTACTATTCTAGTATTCTCTTATCCAGCTCAGCAAAACAGAAAATATTCCCTTGTAACTAATTTACCACCTCATCATTCATGCTTCCTTTCCCCTTCTAGAATGTACATGAGTAATCTTGGGCTTCAGTGGGCCGCAAACCATCACAGAGTAAAGCACTCTTTCTGAATTTGTTAGTAAAGCAAGATCAACCCTTTGCTTGATTAAGATACAAATCTTAATATTTCAAGGAAGGGATTAAATGTTGTAGTGAGTAAAGCCAAGAAAAGGAGATTCAGTCACACACTATCCATCAAAACACATCAGCTTCTTTGTCTCTGAAATAAGAGTTTTTGTGTTGATGTTTATTGGATTCTTGGAATCATATGTATGATTCGTGAAGACCAAACATCAAGTGCTTGCATTATACAGGAAAATCAGCCTTAATTCAGTCCAGAAGTGCTGTTGAAAGTACCACTTAAGCTTCCGTTCGGGCTGTTTTTGCGATACCGAAGAAGTTTGTGCATTTC
>JAAKBH010001121.1:0-50062 GCA_019776075.1 Amaranthus palmeri
AAGCCATTGGAAATGGGGGGCCAGGAACCAAGCCACCGCAACAACGCATAGGGGTGGGCTATGCAAATACATCAAGGACTAAAGAACACACCAAATGCTGTTGCTATCTCCGTACACACCCTCCTAGATCAGCATAATATTCCGACAGCATAACTCCAAGCCATCGTCTCAGCAAAAAACACGAAACAAGGATACATCATAAGCCCAGATTAACACGAGGGCACATAAATACAACCAGACCAAACAAAAATACACCATGAGCATAAAACAGCATAAAACTACATAGTAGTACTCGCACAATATGGAGTAGAAATCTGGCACCAAAATGGATTAGGCTCCTGTCGGTATGAAGACATGAATCCCTAGAAGCTCCTTTGCCCAGGTGCATATCCTTGCTTTAATGGTATTTGATAGGTCCCCGATGCTTGGTGTATGGTTTTCGAACTTGGCTTTGTTTCTCTCAAACCAAATGGACCATATTACGCAACCAAGAATTAATCTCCATATCTTCTTCTCTCTTCCGCGTTTCATAAGGCCCTGCCATTGCTCAATGAACAGATTACAGTCAGAATGGAGTGCGGTTTCAATACCCCACCAATCTAGAATAGACATCCATATACTCCAAGAGAATCTGCATGAAAATAACACATGAGAGTTTGATTCAACAAAGTTCATACAAAAGGGGCACATAGCAAGTTGGATATCAATGATTCCTTTATTCATAAGCATTTCACCAGTTTTTAGTTTCCCCAAGGAAGCCAACCACATAACAAATTGAGCGCGAGGGGGGGTCACATTACTCCAAATCATCTTAATGCTTGTCTTTGGTAATAATGGCACATTATTCTCAACAATTTTCGCCCCAATTCTTTGTAATGGATAATCTGGTTGGTTAGTTTCACACCAAGAGATAGTATCTTCCCTAGTGGCACATGGGGAACGAGCTTCAATGATTTGTTGCAAGCGTATGAGGTCGTCCTGCTCCCAATCATAAAGATTTCGATTCCAAGAGAAGCTCCAAATCCACCTCTCATCTCTCCAGTAACCCATTTCACTAATGAAGCATTGCTGTTGTGATGAAACTCGATACAGTCTTTGAAATTCCCCCTTGAGAGGGCCACTATCACACCATTTGTCTGACCAAAATAAAATAGAGGAACCATTTCCAACATTCAAAGTCATTCCACGCTCCACTATAGATCTGACTGCAGTTGTTTCTCTATCATCACTCATAAGTTGGTGCCACATGCCATCTCTGACTCTATTGAAGGCCTCTGAGGATGCTTTGGAGCCTACAATATCATGTACTGATTGTACAATTCTTTTCCACAAAGATTTATCTGGTTCTGAGTATCGCCACCACCACTTGAATAAGAGGCAAAGATTTTTGAAAAGAATATTACCTACCCCTAGTCCACCTTTATCTTTTGGTAACTCCACAGTTTCCCATTTGACAGGGGGTATACTTCTTTTATCACCATCTGAATTGCCCCATAAGAAATTCCTTTGCATCTGCACAATCTTCATTGCAACATTCTTGGGCATCCTGAAAAGACTCATAAAGTAGATGGGTAAGCTATTAAGCACACTTTTGATTAGAGTTAACTTACCCGCTCTAGATAATGTCCGTGCCTTCCAAGCACTCAATCTATTCTGAATCTTTTCAATCACCGGTTTCCAAGCTGCACATTTTGCCATATTATCCCCAAAGGTACACCAAGATAGGTGAATGGGCATTTAGTGTGTGTACACCCGAAGGAAGTTGCCAGTTCTTTAGCCCACTCATGGTCACCTGTGTTCCAGCTGATGAAGCATGATTTACTGTAGTTCAATGTAAGCCCAGACATCACAGCAAACACATCAAGAATTCTAAAATAATTGGTAATACATTCATGAATTTTTGGGGACAAAAATAAGTGTATCATCTGCAAATTGGAGGTGTTTGAGGCTTACCTCATGTCTCCCTATAAGCATAGGCTGGATTAAACCAATATTCTCCGCCTTCTTAAACAACCATACAAGTGCCTCACTCACCAATATGAACAGATATGGTGAAAGTGGATCACCTTGTCTTAGCCCCTTCTCCATTTTGAAGGGTTTGAGGGGTGAACCATTTAGGAGGATAGACATTGAAGCAGAAGAAATGCAATTCATAATCCAACTAATCCATTTTTCCCCAAAACCCATCTTAGACATAACAAGCTTAAGAAATGCCCAATTAACCGAATCATAAGCTCTTTGAAAGTCTAGTTTGAGAAGTGCACCTGGGATTTTTTTCTTCTTTAACCATCGTACTGATTCATTTGCTACCATGACACCATCTAAGATTTGTCTGTTCTGGACGAAGGCACATTGAGAGTCATCTATAAGGGGAGCCATCACTTCCTTAAGTCTAGAGGCTAGGAGCTTGCAGATGATTTTGTAAAGCGCTCCCACCATGCTGATTGGCCTGTAGTCCTCTGTAGATACTGGGTTTGGTTTCTTTGGAATTAGTGCAACCCATGTGATGTTGACTTCCCTTAGTGAGGTACCTGTCATGAGAAACTTAAGAACAAAATCATAAATTTCATCACCAATTACATTCCACATCTTCCTTATAAAGTTAAAGTTGAAACCATCATAGTCTGGGGCTTTATCAACACCACACGCCCATGCAGCTTGTTTGACTTCCTCCTTAGAAGGAATGGTTTCTAACTGTCTGGCTTGCTCAGCAGAAAGTTGTGGATGTTGTTCCATATCTATATCAAAGGACGGAGTGTATTCTTGGACAAATTTTTCTGCAAAAAAGTCTCTGAGTTCCCTTTTAAGATTTGTGACCCCTTGCACCACTCTATTATTGATGGAGAGTTTGACAATTTCATTGCGCCTTCTTCGAAGCATTGTCGACGCATGGAAGAATTTTGTATTTAGGTCTTTGTATCTGAACCCATAAGTTCTTGCCCTTTGTCTCCATATTCTTTCCCTACGGATGATCCAAGAATGTAGGTAGCATTGTGTCGCTCTAAGTCCTGCCAATTCGACATTATTAAGAGCTCTGTCATCTGCCTTTTTTTCAAGTTCATGTACCACATTCTCAAATTTTTTTATGTTTTCATCAATGTGGTTGAAGTTCTGTTGGCTCCAAGATTTTAAGGGTCTCTTTATTGCCTTGAGCTTATGGTGAAGGGGGATACCTGGCAAGTTTCTCCATTCATTCACTACAACCTCCTTGAAATCAGGATTAAGGAACCAAGCATCATAGCGTCTAAAAGGTTTTGGTCCCCAATTCCTTCTATCTTCAGTGATAAGTATCAACGGGTTATGGTCAGAGAGGCTTCTGGGGAGACCTTCTAACTTGAGTGTAGGAAACCATGTCAACCACTCATTACTGCATAGCATCCTATCTAGTTTACTTCTTGAAGTGTTCCTGCGCCATGTAAATTTGAGACCCTGAAGAGGTATATCAATAAGACTCATGTCTTGGACCCAGCTTGCAAAGTCCCTTATGCTTGCTTCACATCTAAAAGGACCAATCCTTTCTTCTATGTGCAGGACCACATTAAAATCTCCTATGACAAGTAAAGGTTTGTTGATGTTTTGTAACAAGTCTTTTAATTCTTCAAAGAGTGCTTGTCTACCCCTCCTATCATTGGGTCCGTATATGACCCCTATGCAGACTTCCTCATTATTTACATGTAGACGACCTTCCACCAAGATCCAGCGATCGTTTACAATCTTCCTTGAAGGCGTGAGGAATTTTGAATCCCAAATTGCTATAAGACCTCCCCCATTATTTTCATTTGCAAAGGATTCACACCAGTCATACCCATCGCAACCCCAAATTCTTTTCAGTCTTCTTTTGATCGGTCGTCGATGTTTTGTTTCGATCATACCCACAAAGCCTACATTATGTTTTTGCACCAAGTGTCTTATTGACGAACTCTTCTCTCCTTTTCCCAAGCCCCTTATATTCCAAAGCAACAAGTTCATAGACATTGTTAATACACCACCAAGCTGCTGCTACCCCACGTTTATGTCGTGGCCTGCTCCACATTTTTAATTCTCCTTGATCTCCGGAGCCTAGTTATGACAGTTCCATCATCACTCGAACGTACTCCTAGCCTTTGTACTGTATTCCAAGTTGTTTCCATCTCCGGGCGCAAACGTGCTGTGGGGGGACAGCTCATGCTTCCACAGTTGAATCGATTAGAGCTATTTTTAGGTCTACCCCTTGCACTTTTGTTGGGGAGCTTGTTTACACTGTCTGTGTTTTCACTTCCATTACATGGCATGTATGAGTTGATGGCCATTAATTCAAGAGACGCAATTGGATCAATTCGGTTCTCAAATTCCACCAAACCACAATTCTGTTCAGCCTCCCAAATAATTGGATCACAGAACATTGAAGGTGTTCCATTTGGACTAGGATGTTGGTGCAGGTTCTGCACAGGAGCCATGTTGTTCTGTTGCTGGGTCTGCACAGGAGGCACACACTGATTTTCTGGTGAGTCTGCACTGATCTGCTGGTGGCACACACTGGTCTACACAGGAGGCACACACTGGGTCTGCACAGGAAGCACAGGGGGCACACATTGAGCTGCTGGTGAGTCTGCACTAAGTTGCTGGTGGGTCTGCACAGGAGGCACACTTGGACCCTCATAATCACTGTTCTGCTCACACATTCCCACAGGAGGCATTGGGCACTCACTGAACTGCTGGTGGGTCTGCACAGTAGCACACTCACACTCACACTCACGGTTCTGCACACTTATAATTACACACTCACAGATCTGCTTTTGCTTCTCCACTGTCAATGATAGCATGTGAGTTGGCTCTCTAGCCATTTGTTCCTCTTCGTTATCCATTCCCATAACATTACGCACTGTGAATTTTTCCTTCGTTCCCACAGCATCCTCTACAATCATGGGCTGTTCATTACTATCTTGTACACATTGCTCATGTCCTCCAGTACCCCTAGTATCTTGCACATATGGCATAATGGGCTGCTCACTAATCACTGTTGTTTTTGCGGTGTTACAGTGTCGTTCCCTCCTGATATCTATTGCATTCACATCTTCCTCATTTTGTGCTTCCAAGTCTAAACTCTCCTCATCATCAGAGTGCTCAGGAATCGCATAGTCAGGCACATATATCTCCCTAACCCATACAGTGAACGATGCATCCTCCCAAGTAACAACAGCTTGGTCGTTGATCAACCTCATAATTGATGTTTTAATTAAAAGCCTTGCACAAGTTAGGCTATGGATGCCAGCATATTGATCCTCCATCCTAAGGACTTTACCCCAATGTCGTCCAATTTTCTCAAAGTTATTAAAAGACCAGTAGCTAGGGTTCATGCCTACACATTCGACCCAAACAACTCTTTCCTTGACACACAACTCACTAGACCACTTGTATACTTTAGGATAATTTTTCAACAAAGGCGAGTCATCCTTTATAGCATGTTCAACACTTAACATATCCTTCATAAACACAACCAGTTTATAGGGGGAGAGGGATGAAACATAATCCACAGGCAAGTGGGCATCCTTAACCAAATTTTCGATGTTTACACTATCGTAAGGCTTTTCTACTTCCACAATAACAGCAAGATTCAACCTTTCCACCATAGTATTGTTTTTGGTTAAAGAGACATTTACCTGGGTATGAGCGTTGATATTCGGCACTGGTGCCTTTGGTTGGTTCACCACATTCCCGTGTTGTGAATTTGACCCTGCAACAATGTCTTTATACGACCTTTGGTCTCGATGGACTGTTTTTTGCACTCCTTTGTTCAAAGCTGGAATCTTTTGTGTTTTTTCATGGCTATTTGCTGCTGGGACACCTCCTTTAGAGTATTTAGCCATGGAAATTTTGAGTTTGGCGCCATTGACCGTCGAACCGTCAAGCTTTGTCAAGGCTTCTTGAGCTTCTTTCTCCGTGGAGTATCTAACAAACCCAAAGCTTTCTTTCACTCCTCTCCTTCGTTTGCCCGAGATATAGACATCCATGACCCTACCCTGTTTTTCGAACAATACCCTAAGGCTTCTTAACGTAACCGTGTTTGTTATACCGTCCACAAACAAAGACACCCACTTGTTTGATGAACCCTCAAGACCATGAGGAGTTGGCTCCCGAGGTCCACGCCACCAGCGGTGTCGGGGTTCCCCTCGATGACCAAAACTCAAACTCATTTGTGGTCTTTGGCGAGAAAAATCATCAGCCCTGTTTTTTTCTCTGTTCATAGCTTCTTCTACGCTTAACAATTACCCAACCTTCCTCTTTACCTGTGTTTGTGGTAGGAGAGTCATGGAAATTCGTGGGTTGGAATCGTCCTCCACCGTGAGGACCGCTGTGTCTTACCCTGTTGACGCTTCGATAACCGTGGTGATGTTTGAAATAAGTCTGCTGCTTGGTAAGGGAACCGCCACTCTTTCTCTCACTTAACATCTCACTAAACTTTTTTTTTCCATATTATATATATATATATATATATATATATATATATATATATATATATATATATATATATATATATATATATATATATATATATATATATATATATATATATATATATATATATATATATATATATATATATATATATATATATATATATATATATATATATATATATATATATATATATATAAAAGATTTCTAGAGAGAAGCGAGAGGAAACCTGCGATGGGCTACTAGCCGTTACTGGTTTTCTGTCCACCGTGCTCCGGCACCGACCCTTTCACGGGCTAAAAATGCGAGGGGGAAGAAGTTCTAGGGGAAGAGGAGGTAGGGGAAGAGGAGAAGAGGCACAAAATCAGGGCATGGTAACAAGAAGTGGAACCGGAAAAATGGATTTGGGGCAAAATTCGAAAGCTGCTGGAGAGAGGGGTTCCATTGATGAAACTGAAACTCCAACACAGTGCGAGAATCTAGAGGACAGCAGGTCAGACGAAGATTCTGAAGAAGACAAGCCTTATGTGGAATTGAAGGAGGAGCTTGCTAGGGTTAAAGCCCAATTGTTTGAATTGAACTCTCAGATTAGCAAATTGGGGCAAGAGAAGACCCTGATATCTGGAGAAGGAATTGGACAGAGCACTAGGAACTTTACAACAAGTATGGAGGAGGAATTCCCATTACTGGAGGGTACTCGTTCAACGGAACCGAAAACAACCAACTCAGTAATGCACACTTCTTGGAAGGATAAGGTATCTAACTCTCCTTCTTCGACTGGTATGACTCTTAAATTTGTCCCGCCTATGATTGAAAATGGAGTCCAAGTTGTTCAAATAGAGTCTTGTAATGTAGCTGATATGATTAGATTATGAGAAAGAGCTGTGGTAGTATATATTGTTGGAAGTAATATGTCCTTAGAGATTATTAGAGGCTATTTGCGCAAACACTAGGCTCATATTACCATGCCTTCCATACATATTCATGAAGATGGGTATGCCATTTTAAGATTTAAATCTGAGGAGGAATGTGAGGAGATACTCAAGGGTGGTCCGTTCTTTTTAAACAAGGCCCCTATGATAGTGAAGAAGTGGACTAGGACCTTTGATTTTAAAGAAGAAATATTAAGAGTCATACCAGTATGGGTTAGACTCCCGAGCTTGCCGCTTCATTGCTGGGGTGAAGATACTTTAAGCAGGATAGTTAGTGCAATTGGGGTCCCTTTGCTTGCAGACGAGTGCACCGCAAATCAATGGAAAGTGTCATATGCGCGGGTTCTTGTGGAAGTAGATATAACTCGGGAGTTTGTCAAGGAAGTTAGGGTTAGAGACAATGAAGGAAAAGAGTTTGTTCAAAAGGCTATCCCTGAATGGCGACCTTATTTCTGTCCAAAGTGTAACAAGGTGGGGCATGAGTGCAAGGAACCTACGGAACCACTACACAATTTGCAAGAAAGACAGAATCCAGAGGAGGGGAATAACCAAAAAGAAAAAACCATGTGGATCCCGTCATCAGTTGCAAAAGTGATTCATGGGATCACTAGTATTGAAGAGCTCCATTCTCGGATGAATAGCACAGAGCAGTTGCGTGCAGGCAGCTTGGCCAATTACACAGGGGGTGGCAGTATAGGGACTGATGGGCAGCAGATTACTGATAAAAATGCGAAGCAGATTGGTGTAGACAGCAGGGGAGATAGCACAGGGAATGGCAGCTCTATTTCTGATCAGGGGGTTGAAGAGGATATATGGGTCACTGTTACGGCAAAGAAAGCAGCCAAAAGACCTCACAAAATAGGGACAGACATAACCAGTACTAAGGAGAATACAAAGTGCGGATCAGCTACAAAGGGGGACACAAATGCGACTCAGTTAGGGGATAGTGATGCGTGTGATAGGGGCGGGAACCCTCAATTTCCCTCGCATCAATGATTATTATGTCATGGAATGTAAGGGGCATGAATAGCCCCATAAAAGCCAAGGAGGTGAAAAACCTTCTTGGAGACAAAAATGCTAGTGTGATAGGAGTGTTGGAGACTAAGATCAAACAAGCTAATGCTACTAGAATTTAGAGAATTTTTGGGAATAAATGGAAATGGTGCGCTAATACAATCACCATGATAAGGGGCGTGTGTGGGTTGGTTGGAGACACGATAGATGCAAATTGGAGGTTGTTGATACTCACAAGCAATACATTGAAACTCAGATTACTCCCGTACATTCGAACATTGGTTTCAAAGTAGTTTTTGTGTATGGGCTTCATAGTGTGGGTGACCGTAGAGATATGTGGAAGGCTTTTGAAAATATGGAGAATAACACGCCAACCTTATTTATGGGGGACTTTAATGCGATCTACAGAGATGAGCACAGGGCTAATGGGTCACAGGTTACGACGTATGAAACTTGGGATATGCAACAGTGGATGGAAATCAAGGAGCTGCACCCAATCATTGAAAAAGGCCATAAGTACTCTTGGACTAACAGGGAACATGGGACTAGCAGAATTCTGACTAAGATCGACCATGCTATAGGAAACCTCAACTGGTGTAATGCTTTCTCTCAGGCGTATGTGGTGTATGCAAACTCCCAATCGTCCGATCACACTCCCCTGATTATGAACCTCACAAGTCATAACTAAAAGAAGAATAAGCCGTTCAGATTCTTCAACTATATGTGTGAGCACCAGGAGTTTCTCAAAGTTGTTGGGAATGCGTGGAAGAAGAAGGTGAAAGGAGAAGGGCTGCAGAGGCTATGGTATAAACTAAAAAATGTAAAAAATAGCTTGAATGATTTACACTCACGTGAATTTGCAGGTATCAAAGGGAAAATCCAGGAATGGGAGCGGATTCTTGATGAGGTCCAAACTAACCTGAAACAAAGCCCTACCATGGAAGATTTGCACAAGCAAGAGAAAAAAGCTACTAGTCACCTGCGCAAATGGAGGAAAGTCGAGGACAAGGCTCTGTACCAGAAAGCTAGGATCAGCTGGCTAAAACAGGGTGATGAGAACTCCGAGTATTTCCATGCCTCCATCAAGGAAAGGCAAGCGTCCAATAGCATTCATGAACTGCAAGATCAGGAGGGAAAGTGGATAAGTACTAAGCATGAGATCCAAAATGAAATTTCTCAATTCTACAAGAAACTGCAGGGCACCGCAAATCCTAGCTTGGAGGGGATTGATAGAAAAACCATGAGAGATGGTATTCAGCTTGATAACACAGAGAGTCAAAGTCTCAGCAAGGATGTGGATGAGGAAGAAATTAGGGAGGCTCTATTTGGGATAAACGACAACAAAGCTGCGGGGATCGATGGGCTTAATGCGAAGTTCTTTAAAAAGACATGGGATATCATTAGGGAGGATTTTACTGCAGCCATCAAAGACTTCTTCAACAATAGCAAGCTCTTCTCCCCTTATAATTGCACGTCGATTACGCTTATTCCAAAGACTAGCAGCGCAAACAAAGTGGGGGACTATAGGCCTATAGCCTGCTGCACGGTTATTTATAAAGTCATCTCCAGGGTTATTGCAGGGAGACTTCAGAAGGTGATAGGGACTGTGATCAATCAAGCCCAGTCAGGTTTCATTCCAGGAAGGCAGATGGCGGACAACATTTTACTTGCAGCTGAGCTCATAAAGGGGTATAATAGAAAGAACAACAGCCCAAGATGCATGATAAAAATGGACCTCCGGAAAGCGTATGATTCTATTAGCTGGACCTTTCTGTTTGCTGTCATGGAGGAGATGGGTTCCCCCCCCCCCCCCCCCCCCGGTTCATGAACTGGATCAAGGAGTGTGTCACCACGGTTTCCTTCTCTATCCTGATTAATGGGTCCCCCTAAAGCCGTTTGATGCAAAAAAAGGGCTCCGTCAAGGCGACCCCATATCTCCATACCTTTTTGCTATAGCGATGGAGTACCTTTCGAGGCTGATGGATAGACATCGAGAGTCGGATACCTTTCACTATCACCCGAAATGCAAACTGACTAACATTACTCATCTTATGTTTGCTGATGATCTTCTTCTGTTCTGTAGAGCGGACATAGCCTCCATCAAATGCATGATGAAAACCTTTTCTAGGTTTTCGAAAGCCTCGGGTTTGGAAGCTAATAATAGTAAAAGCAACGTGTATATTTCTGGGGTTAGCAACCAGAACAAAGATCGTATCCTGCGGTTCTTACACATGGAAGAAGGAGATTTCCCCTTCCGATACCTGGGAGTCCCCCTTCACTCAAAGAAGCTGAATGCTAGAGACTGCAGGCCCCTGGTGGATAAGATTACTGGAAAACTCAGATACTGGTCCTCTAGATTGCTTTCCTATGCAGGTAGAGTCCAACTGGTGAAGAGTGTTATTGGAGGTATGCAAAATTTTTGGGCTCAGATTTTTTCCCTCCCGAAGAAGCTGATCAAGATGGTGGAGAGTGTGTGTAGATCTTTCATCTGGACAGGTACTGAAGGCATTTCTAGGAAAGCAGCTGTTGCGTGGAGCCAAATGATTCTTCCTTTCCCAAAAGGAGGGCTCAATATTAGAGATATGTATCTTTGGAACAAAGCAGCTATTCTCAAGCATTTGTGGCATCTGGAAAGCTTGAAGGAGAATTTATGGGTAAAATGGGTCCATGCTATATACTTGAGGAACAAAACTATCCAGGACGTCAGACCTTCCATTCATGATTCTTGGATTTTCAAAAAGATCGTCAAACACAGAGATCTTGTTGAGAATCTTGGAGGGTGGCCGAACATCACCATAGGGGGAGAGTACAAAATCGGGGCAGTTTATGAGATGATGATTGCGGACAAGCCCAATGTGAGTTGGGCAAACATCATGGTCAAAAACATAGCTAGTCCTAGTGCTCGGTTCATCACTTGGCTTGCAGTTCAGAATAGATTGGCTACAAAAGATAGAATTGGGAAGTGGAGCAACCTCATGGATGTTAATTGTGTCATGTGCAGCGGGTCCGTGGAAACTTCTCATCACCTTCTGTTCGAGTGCAGCTATGCAAGGGAGGTCAGATCTAAGCTTTTCAGCTTTCTCCCCCAGCCTCTCCATGATCTGTCCTTCACGGAGGAAATCCAGAGTATGAGCAAACTAAACAGAAAGAAGACTGATAAAGCAAAGCTGATAGTTGGAGTATGGACGGAGATGATCTATAGTATTTGGATGCAACGCAACACAAAGATTTTTGATAACCACACCTTAGGGATGAAGGAGGTCATAGATTGTACAGTGTTTAGAATAGCTAGTAGGGCTAATAGCACACTAGTAGAAAAAAGCTTAAGGGCTGCGGTTTTTTAGCCCCTTTGGGCTGCGTATTTGGACCCCAGCCATTATTGTAGCAGCAACAAATAATATTAAAGGGCTGCGGTCAAAATACGCAGCCCAAAATAAGGTAAAGGGCTGCGGACACGGACAAAAACCGCAGCCCTTAAGTGTATTATGGGCTGTGTGAAGAAGCATAAAGGGCTGCGGACATTTACTAAAAACCGCAGCCCTTAAGTGTAGTATGGGCTGTGGGAAGAAGACAAAGGGCTGCGGACAGGGCTCTAAAACCGCAGCCCCTTTCCCATTTTTTTTTTAATTTTTTTTTTGTTTTCGTTATATTTGTATAATAAATAATAATTATTAGCATAATTATAAAATAATAAATATTTCACAATAATCAACCGTCGATAAATGCCAAAATATCACTCAATTATAATATATATATATACATAAAGTATTACATTACACCGTATATAATTAGAAATAAACACGATACATGAATTAAAGTATCTCTACACGATACATAATAATCTAGCTACCAACTTAATAAATTAGAAATAAACACCGCGACTTTGTCTTTGACTTTGCGTAGTTCAATAGCCGTCAATTCGCGTGTTTCTCTTGGAGAGTCAATAATCTACGAATTAAAATCAATTATTATTAAAAAGTTAGTCGTACATTATATAATCTAATTAATTTAATTTATAAATAAATAATTTAAAAAACATATATAATAACTAATTAAATAAAATACTTACGGAATCAATATTTTGTACCCCGACATTCTTGACGGCTTCGATGAGATCATCCATAAATTTAAGAACGTAGTAGCCGCAATGAATGGAATTTTTTTGTTGAAAACACTAAGAAAAAAAAATATTATATATTAGTGCCAAATTACAAAAGGTTCAAAACCGTTAAAAACGCAACTTAACACTTAATTTCAAGCATATGACAACTATTATCAATTCTAACAACTTCAACACATTTATAAACACCAAATAGTGTTGTGTGCCAAGTTTCATGCATAACAAACAAGGTTTAAGCTACTTTACGCTCGAAAATGCAAAAATTCATTAAAACCGTTTAAAAACGCAACTTGACCCTTAATTTCAAGCATATGACAATTATTTCCAATTCTAACAACTTCAACACATTTATATACACCAAATAGTATTGTGTGCCAAGTTTCATGCATATCAAACAAGGTTTAAGCTACTTTACGCTCGAAAATGCCAAAATTCATTCAAAACCGTTAAAAAACGCAACTTAACACTTAATTTCAAGCATATGACAACTATTATCAATTCTAACAACTTCAACACATTTATATACACCAAATATTGTTGTGTGCCTAGTTTCATGCATAACAAACAAGGTTTAAGCTACTTTACGCTCGAAAATGCAAAAATTCATTAAAACCGTTAAAAAACGCAACTTGACCCTTAATTTCAAACATATGACAATTATTTCCAATTCTAACAACTTCAACACATTTATATACACCAAATAGTATTGTGTGCCAAGTTTCATGCATAACAAACAAGGTTTAAGCTACTTTACGCTCGAAAATGCCAAAATTCATTCAAAACCGTTAAAAAACGCAACTTGACCCTTAATTTCAAGCATATGACAACTATTATCAATTCTAACAACTTCAACACATTTATATATACCAAATAGTGGTGTGTGCCAAGTTTCATTCATAACAAACAACGTTTAAGCTACTTTACGCCCGAAAATGACAAAATTCATTCAAAACTGTTAAAAAACGCAACTTGACCCTTAATTTCAAGCATATGAAACCAATTATCAATTCTAATAACTTCAACACATTTATATATACCAAATAGTGGTGTGTGCCAAGTTTCATTCATAACAAACAACGTTTAAGCTACTTTACGCCCGAAAATGACAAAATTCATTCAAAACCGTTAAAAAACGCAACTTGACCCTTAATTTCAAGCATATGAAACCAATTATCAATTCTAACAACTTCAACACATTTATATATACCAAATAGTGGTGTGTGCCAAGTTTCATTCATAACAAACAACGTTTAAGCTACTTACGCCCGAAAATGACAATATTCATTCCAAACCGTTAAAAAACGCAACTTGACCCTTAATTTCAAGCATATGACAACTATTATCAATTCTAACAACTTCAACACATTTATATATACCAAATAGTGGTGTGTGCCAAGTTTCATTCATAACAAACAACGTTTAAGCTACTTTACGCCCGAAAATGACAAAATTCATTCAAAACCGTTAAAAAACGCAACTTGACCCTTAATTTCAAGCATATGAAACCAATTATCAATTCTAACAACTTCAACACATTTATATATACCAAATAGTGGTGTGTGCCAAGTTTCATTTATAACAAACAACGTTTAAGCTACTTTACGCTCGAAAATGACAAAATTCATTCAAAACCGTTAAAAAACGCAACTTGACCCTTAATTTCAAGCATATGACAACTATTATCAATTCTAACAACTTCAACACATTTATATATACCAAATAGTGGTGTGTGCCAAGTTTCATTCATAACAAACAACGTTTAAGCTACTTTACGCCCGAAAATGACAAAATTCATTCCAAACCGTTAAAAAACGCAACTTGACCCTTAATTTCAAGCATATGACAACTATTATCAATTCTAACAACTCCAACACATTTATATATACCAAATAGTGGTGTGTGCCAAGTTTCATTCATAACAAACAACGTTTAAGCTACTTTACGCCCGAAAATGACAAAATTCATTCAAAACCGTTAAAAAACGCAACTTGACCCTTAATTTCAAGCATATGAAACCAATTATCAATTCTAACAACTTCAACACATTTATATATACCAAATAGTTGTGTGTGCCAAGTTTCATTCATAACAAACAACGTTTAAGCTACTTTACGCCCGAAAATGCCAAAATTCATTCAAAACCGTTAAAAAACGCAACTTGACCCTTAATTTCAAGCATATGAAACCAATTATCAATTCTAACAACTTCAACACATTTATATATACCAAATAGTGGTGTGTGCCAAGTTTCATTCATAACAAACAACGTTTAAGCTACTTTACGCCCGAAAATGACAAAATTCATTCCAAACCGTTAAAAAACGCAACTTGACCCTTAATTTCAAGCATATGACAACTATTATCAATTCTAACAACTTCAACACATTTATATATACCAAATAGTGGTGTGTGCCAAGTTTCATTCATAACAAACAACGTTTAAGCTACTTTACGGCCGAAAATGACAAAATTCATTCAAAACCGTTAAAAAACGCAACTTGTCCCTTAATTTCAAGCATATGAAACCAATTATCAATTCTAACAACTTCAACACATTTATATATACCAAATAGTGGTGTGTGCCAAGTTTCATTCATAACAAACAACGTTTAAGCTATTTTACGCCCGAAAATGCCAAAATTCATTCAAAACCGTTAAAAAACGCAACTTGACCCTTAATTTCAAGCATATGAAACCAATTATCAATTCTAACAACTTCAACACATTTATATATACCAAATAGTGGTGTATCCCAAGTTTCATTCATAACAAACAACGTTTAAGCTACTTTACGCCCGAAAATGACAATATTCATTCCAAACCGTTAAAAAACGCAACTTGACCCTTAATTTCAAGCATATGACAACTATTATCAATTCTAACAACTTCAACACATTTATATATACCAAATAGTGGTGTGTGCCAAGTTTCATTCATAACAAACAACGTTTAAGCTACTTTACGCCCGAAAATGACAAAATTCATTCAAAACCGTTAAAAAACGCAACTTGACCCTTAATTTCAAGCATATGAAACCAATTATCAATTCTAACAACTTCAACACATTTATATATACCAAATAGTGGTGTGTGCCAAGTTTCATTCATAACAAACAACGTTTAAGCTACTTTACGCCCGAAAATGACAAAATTCATTCCAAACCGTTAAAAAACGCAACTTGACCCTTAATTTCAAGCATATGATAACTATTATCAATTCTAACAACTTCAACAAATTTATATATACCAAATAGTGGTGTGTGCCAAGTTTCATTCATAACAAACAACGTTTAAGCTACTTTACGGCCGAAAATGACAAAATTCATTCAAAACCGTTAAAAAACGCAACTTGTCCCTTAATTTCAAGCATATGAAACCAATTATCAATTCTAACAACTTCAACACATTTATATATACCAAATAGTGGTGTGTGCCAAGTTTCATTCATAACAAACAACGTTTAAGCTATTTTACGCCCGAAAATGCCAAAATTCATTCAAAACCGTTAAAAAACGCAACTTGACCCTTAATTTCAAGCATATGAAACCAATTATCAATTCTAACAACTTCAACACATTTATATATACCAAATAGTGGTGTATCCCAAGTTTCATTCATAACAAACAACGTTTAAGCTACTTTACGCCCGAAAATGACAATATTCATTCCAAACTGTTAAAAAACGCAACTTGACCCTTAATTTCAAGCATATGACAACTATTATCAATTCTAACAACTTCAACACATTTATATATACCAAATAGTGGTGTGTGCCAAGTTTCATTCATAACAAACAACGTTTAAGCTACTTTACGCCCGAAAATGACAAAATTCATTCAAAACCGTTAAAAAACGCAACTTGACCCTTAATTTCAAGCATATGAAACCAATTATCAATTCTAACAACTTCAACACATTTATATATACCAAATAGTGGTGTGTGCCAAGTTTCATTCATAACAAACAACGTTTAAGCTACTTTACGCCCGAAAATGCCAAAATTCATTCCAAACCGTTAAAAAACGCAACTTGACCCTTAATTTCAAGCATATGACAACTATTATCAATTCTAACAACTTCAACACATTTATATATACCAAATAGTGGTGTGTGCCAAGTTTCATTCATAACAAACAACGTTTAAGCTACTTTACGGCCGAAAATGACAAAATTCATTCAAAACCGTTAAAAAACGCAACTTGTCCCTTAATTTCAAGCATATGAAACCAATTATCAATTCTAACAACTTCAACACATTTATATATACCAAATAGTGGTGTGTGCCAAGTTTCATTCATAACAAACAACGTTTAAGCTATTTTACGCCCGAAAATGCCAAAATTCATTCAAAACCGTTAAAAAACGCAACTTGACCCTTAATTTCAAGCATATGAAACCAATTATCAATTCTAACAACTTCAACACATTTATATATACCAAATAGTGGTGTATCCCAAGTTTCATTCATAACAAACAACATTTAAGCTACTTTACGCCCGAAAATGACAATATTCATTCCAAACCGTTAAAAAACGCAACTTGACCCTTAATTTCAAGCATATGACAACTATTATCAATTCTAACAACTTCAACACATTTATATATACCAAATAGTGGTGTGTGCCAAGTTTCATTCATAACAAACAACGTTTAAGCTACTTTACGCCCGAAAATGACAAAATTCATTCAAAACCGTTAAAAAACGCAACTTGACCCTTAATTTCAAGCATATGAAACCAATTATCAATTCTAACAACTTCAACACATTTATATATACCAAATAGTGGTGTGTGCCAAGTTTCATTCATAACAAACAACGTTTAAGCTACTTTACGCCCGAAAATGCCAAAATTAATAACCTTAAATAATTCATACCTTGTGAATCACTTAATTCAAATGTATTCCTTCCGTGTGATCTACACGCATATAACCAACATCTTCATCATCTTCATTCACCGATTTTGGATTGATAAAGGGCGGGGAGTCTTCAAAAGCATTATATTCTTCCTCATCCTCAACATCACCTATACCAAGGATACTTCTTTTTCCCGGTACAACAATAGACCATTGTTTATTAGAAGGGTCTTCAATGTAAAATACTTGGTTGGCTTGTGTGGCTAGTATGAATGGCTCCTCACCATCACGCAAGCGATCCAAGTCTACAAGAGTGAATCCACAAGGGTCGTCATTTTTAACGCATCGTCGATTATTATCCACCCACTTGCATTTGAAAAGACCCATAGTGAAAGTACAATAGTCAAGCTCCCATATTTCATGTACCCGCCCGTAGTATACCGATTTAGGATCAACCGGCGATTGATCCTTGGCACTCGCGTAAAATGTAGATGACGACAAAATAGAAACCCCACTATTCTGCAGATACGATGATTTCTTATCTTGACTCTCAGTCCAAAATGTAAACCCATTGACATCGTAACCCTCATATTTGTTGACATCATCACGAGGACCAAAAGCTAACCACTTAACAGTTTCAGATACACCCTTTAGTTCTTCACATATTACTCGGTTATGAAACCAATCAATGAACGTCTTGTTATGCAACTGCATCAATGCCCTATCACCTCTAGACGGATATTTTGCGCGCAATATATCAAAATGCTCATTCAAAAAAGGATGAACTTCTGAAATATGATGCAACACATACAGGTGTGCTTGTAACAGACTATCCCGAGAAGGTGTGATCGTTTTAGATCCAATTGTTCCTTTTCCCTCAAGTCTTCCTTCATGTCGAGAGGTGGGTAGTCCAATAGGCTTTGCCATAGCCATATACTCGGCTATAAAATTACCAATCTCATCGCTTACAGTGCCTTGAATCATACTCCCCTCTGGTTGTGCTGGATTCCTCACTTTGTTTTGTAACACACCCATGTGTCTCTCAAAAGGATAGCACCACCTTAGAAAAACTGGACCTAAAAGCTTGATTTCACGAACAAGATGAACAATAAGATGAACCATTATGTCAAAGAAAGAAGGTGGAAAATACATCTCAAACTTGCATAAAGTTACAATCACGTCGAGTTGAAGAGCATCAAGTTTAAAGGGATCAAGAACTTTACTACAAATAGCGTTGAAGAACGAACATAGCTCGGTAATAGCATATCTCACATGTTTTGGCAATATTCCACGTAGTGCGATCGGTAAGAACACTTGCATCATTACATGGCAATCGTGAGATTTCATGCTTCCCAACTTCAATTCACCATTAAGGGTCACAAATCTCTTCATGTTAGATGAGTACCCAGAGGGAACCTTAATGCCATACAAAGACTCACAAAAGGCTCGCTTCTCTGCTTTGGACAATGTGTAGCAAGCTGGAGGCAAATAAACTTTTTCACTACTCATCCTCTTCTTACCGACCTTTCCCTTGCTACTACCACCAACTTCATCAGTTCTTTCTCTTTTCTTACTCCCCTTAACCAGTGCCCACAACTCCGGACGAATACCCTTACATTCAAAGTAATCTCGCACGGCCTTATTATCCTTTGTCTTACCCGGAATGTTCATGAGAGTCCCGAGTATGGCATCGCATACATTTTTCTCTATATGCATAACGTCAAGACAATGCCTAACCTGTAGATCTCTCCAATATGGAAGCGTCCAAAAGATTGATTCTTTTTTCCACAGTCGATCTTCACCCCCTTGCACTTGCCCTGTTTTACCAAATACAATTTCAACCCCCTTAACTTGTTCGTAAACCTCATAACCGGACAACGGTAGACGAGCTACACGGTCCTCAACCTCCCCGTTGAACATCTTCTTCTTCTTACGGTATTGGTGATCTCGTGGGAGGAACTTTTGATGATTCATGAATACATGTTTGCACTTAGGAATCCACGTGGATTCCATGTCATCGATACATATTGGGCACGCTTTCTTCCCTTTGTTCTTATACCCTGATAAGTTTCCATAAGCCGGAAAATCGTTAACGGTGCATAAAAGCATTGCACGCAAGGTGAACTCCTCATTAGCATATGCATCATACACGGAAACTCCTTCATCCCACATCTTTCTCAAATCCTCAACAAGAGGTGCAAGATATACATCTATGTCGTTACCAGGTTGCTTAGGACCCGAGATAAGAAGCGAAAGCATAATGTACTTACGCTTCATACACAACCAAGGTGGCAAATTATAAATCACTAAAAGTACCGGCCAAGTACTATGTTGAGAACTAAGATTGCCAAATGGGTTCATTCCATCCGTGCACAGTCCGAGCCTTAAATTACGAACTTCATCCCCAAAAGTCTTGTGCAACCTATCAATACTCTTCCACTCCGGAGAATCGGATGGATGTGTGAGCAAGTGATCTTTCTTCACCCTATTTGCATGCCACCTCAAATTTAACGCATCTTTCTTTATAGAAAACAAGCGCTTGAATCTTGGTATTATTGGAAGATACCACAATACCTTAGCCGGGGGCCCTTTAGCATCTCGAGCCCCTTTACGCTTGTAACGCGATAACCCACACCTAGGACACTCTTCTAAGTTCTCGTTTTCATTTCGATACAATACACAATCATTCGGACATGCATGAATCTTCTGGTACTCTAACCCGAAAGGACACATTAGCTTTTTGGCATAGTATGTCGACTTTGGAAGTTCATTTCCCTCGGGAAGCATCTCACCTAACGCTTCTAATAACATTGTGAAACTAGTGTCACTCCAATTGAACTTTGACTTAATGTTGAAAATCGTCAAAACTGCTGTAAGCTTGGTGAACTTTGTACATCCAGGATACAAAGGCTTTTGAGAAGCCTCTGTCAACAAGTCAAATACACGAGGACGTTTTCCTAACTCATCCTCGACTCCCTCCATCATCTCATCAACACGATCCACATCCTCATCAACATTCTCTTCATCCACTACATTCTCATTAACATCGGCCACATTATTGACATCCTCAACAACCCTATTTTCCTTGTAAACTCCCTCCTCACCATGCCAAACCCAAACATGATATTGAGGCCTAAACCCACGTCGGAGTATGTGCTCCCTAAGCATATAAACACTATCTACCTTTGATACATTGCCACAATTGACACATGGGCAATAAAAACCAACTCCCCCCGTCCTAATTTGATGTTCAACCGCAACACTACAAATTTCTAACACGCCATCAATAAATTCCGACGATTCAATGCTTCCATACATCCAAGAACGATCTTTTGTCATCCTAAGTGTGATTATTTAATTCAAAACAAAATTAATACACAACTTTTTAACATCTATACTTTAACCTAATTAACTTAACCATAAAACTAAGTATAAATCATTCATTTAACCCTAATTTACAATAATTAACCTTCATAATTTATAACTTGTTCAAAAAATATGTATTCTTTAAATTGTTCAAGTTACTTTTACTCTAATAACAAAAAATACATATAAATCAAAATAATTAACAACGTAATAATATAAACTTGGACAAATGTAAAAACTAGCAACTACATCCACAAACAACATCACATTTAAAATCGCATTGATAAATAAATTACATTCATAAATAAATTATAACATCATTTAACACTAATAATTTGAAAAAAAATTGATGAAAAAGAATTACCTTGAGTTGATGAAAGATATCCACAAATGTGAGCTACAAATGACATAAGAAGAACAAAATTAGAATTACTTCCATATTTTTGAATGAAAAATTAAATATAAGAAACAACACCAAAACCACCATGAAAATGGAAAATACCTTAATTTCGTGAATGAACAAGAACTAATAGAGCCCTAAATTTCGAGGGTTGAAAGTTATGTACCTACAATGTAAAAACACAAACAAAATAATTTAAAAATTATGAAAGGCACAACATACCCATGGTTAAAATTTTGCGAATAATAATCATCTAGAATGGCTTAAACTATAAGTGAGAGATACAAAAGTACAATGGCCTAAACATTAAAGGTATTGCCATTGAAGTACTTGGTAAACATTAGTGGTATTGTCCATCGAAAAAATAAACCATAAAGTCGTCTTAAAGTACTCCAACTCTCTCACAAGTCACAACTTGTCTTAGGGCCAGCAAAAGTAATAGGTAATTTCTTATCAAGTACAACTTGGACATGGATGGTTCATATTATTCTATCGAGATTTTTGTTTAGGACATGGATGGTTCATATTATTCTATCATGTAGCAGCAATTCTAAAAATTATTAAATCTAAGACCCACGAATGAAACAGCATGTAGCAGCAACATCATGTAGCAGCAACAGTAGGTTATTCAATCTAAGACCCACGAATGAAACAGCATGTAGCAGCAACAGTAGGATGGTAGAAACAACATGTAGCATGAGAAACATCAAATTTCGAATGAAACATCAAAAAAGAAATGAAAAAACACAACCATACTTGAGAAACATCAAATTTTCGAATGAAACATCAAAAAATATACAAATAACATTCTTTGAACAGCCAAAAAAAAAACGCAACCAAACTTGAGATACATAAAAATTTCGAATGAATTAAACATCAAAAAAATTATAAAAACCAAATAACCAAAATTATACCTTGAACTTATGCTAATTATTTCCGATTTCCAATAAGCAAGAAGATTTGAAGCAGTGAAAAATGGTACAAACTACAAATTTCGTGGGTCTTAGATTGAAGAACAAAGAGCAGCAACAGTAGGTTATTGATTTCGTGGGTCTTTGAGTGAGCAAGAAAATCGTGGGTTTGAAGCAGTGAAGAAGAAGGAGATTCGAAGCAGTGAAGAAGAAGGAGATTCGAAGCAATGAGCAAGAAAATTTCGTGAGTTTCTTTGAAGAAGAAGAAGAGGAAAGGTCTCAAGTAATTTTGAATAGGCGCCAAATAATGAAGAAGAGGAAACGTATACAGTAGGTTAATATCAGAAAAAGAGACGTTGAAGAGCATGGGGCTGCGGACAATTAAGAAAACCGCAGCCCTTTATATTAATTTTTTTTTTTAAATTTTCTTTATTAAATTTGGAGAGCATGGGGCTGCGGACATTTAAGAAAACCGCAGCCCTTTACTTTAATTTTTTTTTATTTTCTTTTTTTAAATTTGGAATTATTAAGGGCTGCGGTCCACAACAAAAACCGCAGCCCCTTTAGTATTTTTTTTTGCTGAATTTCTTAAGGGGTTAAGGGCTGCGGACAATGTTAAAAACCGCAGCCCCTTATAATTTTTTTTTTCCAAAATTTTTAATACTCATATGGGCTGCGTTTTCCTAAAAACCGCAGCCAATAATCAGCAGCCAATAGCTTTTTTTCCACTAGTGGCAGGATGGTAGATTTCCTTGTTGCTAGGTAGGGCTTTGTGTTTTTGGGCTTGGGCTCTTGTTTTTGTTTGAGCTCTAGCGTTTTTGGTGGGCTAGGGCGAAGTTAATTTTCGTCCTGAGCATTTGTATTATTTTTGACTCTTGTGGTATATATTACTCATTACTTGTCAATATATATATATATATATATATATATATATATATATATATATATATATATATATATATATATATATATATATATATATATATATATATATATATATATATATATATATATATATATATATATATATATATATATATATATATATATATATATATATATAGAAATAAAAGCTTTAGAGAGAGAGGGAGCAGCGGTATTATGGGCGAATAGCCGTATACCACCGTTCTTCTTGATTTCCGGCAACAGATAATTTTCCGACCACCTATTCCGTATGCGAGGTGGCAGGGGAGTGAAAGGGAGGGGAGGTAGAGGTAGAGGAAGCATGGTGCACCAAATATTGGTGCAGGACTTTTAGGACCCCATGACCCACTACATGAACTACATGGGAGAAACCCTAAAATGAGGGACAAGTACAGAAATAGGGCAAAGAAATCCAAAGGCAAAGCAATTAAGGCCAAAAAGGAGGAACAGGACAGTCAGGCTGTACCTAGGAAACAGCTGACCTTACTGTACCTGCACAGATCAACCCAAAGGGATCCAGAACCAATGAAGGCTGGAAATGACATCTTGGGACTGCAAGGATTAAGCCCAAGCCCAGGAACAAAGGGCTGCATCGCAAAGAAAGCCCAAGAACCAGTAGTGAAGGTCACCCAGTCAGCAGGAGGAACAGCAAAAATCAGAACAGGTCTGATGCCTATGCTGACCAGCAGACCTAGACTGACTTGGTGGGAACAGAGGACTGGGACTAGTGAGCCACCAAGGGCAAAAGTGGAATCTTGGCACTACAAACATTCCATCAAGCCACTCACACAACCAGCCCAGATCATACAAGGCCATTAAAAGCATAAGGGAAGGTCGCCTGTCTGACAAGAAACCTTGTAATTTGGAACAGCCTATTTTAGTTTAATTTTGTTCTTTTAATAAAGCACATGCTTGGCACATGCTCCTACTAGCCGTTATAATTAGTTAGGATCATTAGCCTTTTCTTTAGAATGCATGTAATCCATCATAGCCTATATATATAGATGGATTTAGCCTTGTAAAAGGGGATTTCAGATTTCAAAGTTAATAAATTTCAACATTGGTTTTTTGGTTAATTCCTTTGTTCCATGAATGTGTATGAACATTCATAGATCTTGAGTAGTCCAAGATCTCCTCTCTTAATTCCACTAAGAGTAGTCCTTAGTGTTTTAGAGGGAACATCTGGTTTAGAGTTCAAAGACTCAAGCCATTGCAATCAAGATTCAACCAACATTAAGCATTTGCATTGTTGTTTGGGATCCTGGCTTGCATTTTTGGGTGTGTTGCTATTCAAGAACAGAAGGACCAAGGGTTGGCTACCTTCCTAGTGCTGCATTGAAGACTTTAACACCCAAACTCGCATCAACTTGGTATCAGAGCCAGCCTTGCAGTGGCTGGCAAATCAAGAACCACTTCAGAAAATCAAGAAGCTGATCCTATATTTGTCTGGTGAGAATTTTAAGCATAACTTTGCATAGGGGTAGAATTTTGTCAATTCCTTTGCAGCAAGACAGGTCTATCTCTAAACTTTACACCTTTGCAAGACTTTTTGAATTTCATTGTGTGGAAAAAATTTAGTGCAGACGTTTCTGCCATCCTGTAGGAACAATATCTTGGAATTTTCAGTTTCTGATTTGATTAACTCTTGTTCTGTACAACAATTAGATTTCCTTTACCTTTACATTCTTGTATAAAATCCTTTGTACATGCAACATTGTCTGTTCCTGAATCATTCTCATCATATCAGTGTTACTGCTCAGTAGGAACATCAGAACAGAATACATTTTTAAAACGAACAGGAACTGTGGACTGTCACAATTGAGTTTTGGTAAACTACAATTTAGTAAAACAATTGTCTAGAGTTCTTGCATGTTTTTTTTTGCTTTTGTGTGATCTATCATTGATTGATTATCCATAATAAATCAGAACATAAACGTATTGATACTCAGAACAGGTTCTTAAATTTTTCAAGAATCCAGTGCCCTGTATCCTTCCGTATCTGTTTGCTGTGCCTTAAAGTTTCTGTGCCTTCCTTAAAATTTTGTAGGTTTCTTGGTGAAAATAAGACACCATGAATGCTGAGGATAGGAGACTTTTGATTGAGGAGACCTTAGAGGCCTTGGACCAAAGATTAACTAACCTAGGGCTAGCACCTCAAGACAGGACACCCCAAAACAGAAGCCATGAGGATAGGACCTTAAGGGTAGATGTGGATGAATTCACTGGCCAATCCCTGAACCCAGAAGAATACTTAGATTGGGAGTCAAGTGTAGAAAATTACTTTGAGTACAGGGACACCCCAGAGGACCAAAAATTCAAGGTGGCTAAGGTAAAGCTAACCAAACTAGCTGCCACTTGGTTAGAAGGAATTCAAAGGCAAAGAGTGAGAGAGGGCAAAACCAAAATTAACACTTGGGAGAAATTGAAGAAAATCCTAAGGAGAAAGTATGTGCCTAGCAACTACACACAACAACTCTCAATGCAATGGAGTACACTTAGTCAGGGGAACAGAACAGTGGCTCAATATATTCAAGAATGGGAAAAATTGTCTGTCTTATGTGATGTTAGAGACTCTGAAGACATGAGGGTGGGTAAATTTTTAGGAGGCCTGAGGGAAGACCTTAGGATTAAACTCACCACCATACCTCACTTAAATGTAGCCTTAGCAGGAGAGCAAGCCATGCTCCTGGAGCAATACTCTAAGAGAAGGGGTACACAAGCTAGTCACCAACCTTTGCACAAACCTAACCTGCCTGTGAGTGAGAAGAGTGTGCACCCTACTGCCTCATCACCTAAGGCCCATGCTGATCAAAGGGGCAAGAGTATCAACCCCCTAAAAGATGTAGTTTGCTTCAAGTGCCATGGGCATGGACACTTTAAAGCCAACTGCCCTAATAATAGAGCTTTTACATTAGCTGAGTGGGATGAGATTAGGAACAAGGAAAGACCCAAGACCATCCTAGTTAGCATTAATGGCAGAGAAGAAGAGAGGGGCACTGTCACAAATGAAGAGGATCCAGATGGCACTTATATAGTGAAGGACACAGGGGAGGTTACACAATATGTTTCTGATTCTGAATCTGATAGGGAGTTGCTATATCCTGAGGAGAGTAGATCTAGAGCATTAGTGAGTAGGAAAATTCTTCATAGCACCTCTAAACAATCCAAGTCAGACCAAAGAGAAAACCTGTTCCAAACCAAGTGCAAAGTTAAAAACACCCTTTGTGAACTGATCATTGATAGTGGCAGTGAAACCAATTGTGTGAGCCATGATTTAGTGAAGAGGCTGCAACTTAAAACCCAAGCACACCCCCACCCCTACCAACTCCAGTGGGTAGACAACAAAGCCAGCACACCAGTGAGCAAACAATGCCTCATAGCCTTAGGCATAGGTTCATATCAAGATCAAATCTTGTGTGATGTTGTGAACATGAGTGCTTGTCACATTTTGCTAGGAAGACCATGGCAACATGATAAGAGGGTAGGACATGATGGCTTCACTAACACCTATACCTTTAGGCATAAGGATAAGGTGAAGACCTTGGTTCCTTTACCCCCACATAGGGCCATACCTCCCTCAAAAAATAAGCAACTCATGCATTTAACAATCAATAAGAGCCTTCACAAAACTCATTGTTGTGCTAAGTTTGTGCTAAATACTCCACTAATTGAATTATATGAATCAAACAGGTACAGGACCAAAGGCCCAAAGTCATTGAAAAACAAAAGAAGGCCTCATGAAATAATCCAGCACAGGACCAGCAAGTAACAGAGCAGACATAGGCAGAACAACTCAAGTGCAGTTAATTGGAGGCATTGGAAGGGAACAACAGACCCCAAGCAATCAATACAACCAATAGGCATCACCAAATCTGGAAAGAATACTGGCACAATGCACCAAAGTGATAAAACTGAACCTCCCACAACGTCCAAGAATAGAGAATTGAGGACAATTCTCTTCAAAGAAGGGGAGTTTGCACCAAATATTGGTGCAGGACTTTTAGGACCCCATGACCCACTACATGAACTACATGGGAGAAACCCTAAAATGAGGGACAAGTACAGAAATAGGGCAAAGAAATCCAAAGGCAAAGCAATTAAGGCCAAAAAGGAGGAACAGGACAGTCAGGCTGTACCTAGGAAACAGCTGACCTTACTATACCTGCACAGATCAACCCAAAGGGATCCAGAACCAATGAAGGCTGGAAATGACATCTTGGGACTGCAAGGATTAAGCCCAAGCCCAGGAACAAAGGGCTGCATCGCAATGAAAGCCCGAGAACCAGTAGTGAAGGTCACCCAGTCAGCAGGAGGAACAGCAAAAATAAGAACAGGTCTGATGCCTATGCTGACCAGCAGACCTAGACTGACTTGGTGGGAACAGAGGACTGGGACTAGTGAGCCACCAAGGGCAAAAGTGGAATCTTGGCACTACAAACATTCCATCAAGCCACTCACACAACCAGCCCAGATCATACAAGGCCATTAAAAGCATAAGGGAAGGTCGCCTGTCTGACAAGAAACCTTGTAATTTGGAACAGCCTATTTTAGTTTAATTTTGTTCTTTTAATAAAGCACATGCTTGGCACATGCTCCTACTAGCCGTTATAATTAGTTAGGATCATTAGCCTTTTCTTTAGAATGCATGTAATCCATCATAGCCTATATATATAGATGGATTTAGCCTTGTAAAAGGGGATTTCAGATTTCAAAGTTAATAAATTTCAACATTGGTTTTTTGGTTAATTCCTTTGTTCCATGAATGTGTATGAACATTCATAGATCTTGAGTAGTCCAAGATCTCCTCTCTTAATTCCACTAAGAGTAGTCCTTAGTGTTTTAGAGGGAACATCTGGTTTAGAGTTCAAAGACTCAAGCCATTGCAATAAGGATTCAATCCAACATTAAGCATTTGCATTGTTGTTTGGGATCCTGGCTTGCATTTTTGGGTGTGTTGCTATTCAAGAACAGAAGGACCAAGGGTTGGCTACCTTCCTAGTGCTGCATTGAAGACTTTAACACCCAAACTCGCATCACATGGTCACTAGAAATGGGTCAAACAAAGAAAAAGCTAGGTTTCAAAGTGAGAGTGAGTGTAGCGATGGCAGTGAAGACGAAGTACCCTCCAGCCCTATTGAAAAGATACAATTAACAGGGAAGAGTACTGCAAGGGAACCAATTATGGCTGAAACAAGGCAGAGAGATGAGGTTAGGGACGAAATTAATGAGTTGAAGGGCCAATTAAATGGCATCCGCCAGCTACTGCTGCAATAGGGCAATACTATGGAACGAAGTGGGCAGATCGAGTCTCAGCAGCAGCAAATTCCACCTGTGGAAGAGGTACAGGAGGAATTCCCTGCCTTAATTCCTACCCAAAATCCACCTCAAGTACAATCAAATTTATCCTCATGGCGTGATAAGGTAATTAGTCCTACTCCTTCAGCTGGAATGCAACTTAAATTTATTCCCCCCGTGATTGAAAATGATAAACATGTTGTGCAAATTGATTCTTTGGATGCTGTTGAACTTGTGCAAATGTGGAAATGTGCTATAGTGGTTTATGTGGTGGGTGGAAATATCTCAACTGATGTGATTAGAGGATTTATCCGTAAACACTGGTCGTTTGTTAGTATGCCCGCAATTCACACACATGAGGACGGTTATTTCATAATGAGATTTAGTTCGGAGAATGAATGCGATGATAAAGTGGCCCTTATTTCTTGAATAGAGCTCCTATGATTGTTAAAAAATGGACCACGGATTTCGATTTCAAAGAAGAAATATTGAGGGTTATTCCTGTCTGGGTGCGTTTGCCGAGACTTCCACTTCACTGTTGGGGGGAGGAGTCTCTAAGTAGAATTGTAAGCGCTATTGGTGTCCCAAGATTAGCTGATGAATGCACAGCTAAGCAAAGAAAGGTTTCTTATGCGAGAGTGCTTGTTGATGTGGATATCACCCTTGAGTTTGTGACTGAGATTAATGTGCGGGATAAAAATGGACGAGAATTCATACAAAAGGCTATTCCCGAATGGCGACCCTACTTTTGCCAAAAATGCAATAAGTTAGGGCATGTTTGCAAAGACAAGGAAGGGGAGGACCTTACACAAAATCAGAAAAACAAAGAAGTGAGCAAAAAGGGGTCGGATAATCATGTGTGGCTGCCTAAAAAGGTAGCTAAAATTATACATGGGGTTACCTCATTAGAAGAACTCAGAATGAAGGTGGGAAATGTAGTTGATAACACTGAACAGCAGAACAGGGAAGGGCATATAGATAATGTGAAAGATCCCTCTCAGGACAATAATACATGCTGCAGTACTGCTGTGGAGAAGGCCCAGCAGCAGCTTGGTGTGGGAAACCAGCTTGCTTCTGATTGTGAGCAGCCTGCGCAGGAATGTGGTGCTGCTGCCTCAACTCGTTCCATACACCAGCAAGCTTCTTCACCCACAACCAACCACCAGAACGTGGCTGATCAGGACGGCTGGACCCCTGTTCAGCCCAATAAAGCTGCACGAAGAAAGGGCCATCAGTTTTCTGGTTATGTTGCTGATAATGGGGCTGAGACAGTACAAAATGGGATGCAAAATAGGGAGGCTGCTGATGCGGAAAATGTTATTACAAGGGACGGGAACCCTATAATTCCCTCCTCCCAATGATAATTGTTTCATGGAATATTCGGGGTATGAATAGCCCCATAAAAATCAGGGAAATAAATAAATTCCTTGATTCGATTAATGTGAACGTGGTTGGCCTTTTGGAGACGAAAGTGAAAGAAGCTAATGCAAAGAAAGTTCAGAAGAAATTCAGCAACAAGTGGACTTGGTTCATGAATTACACTCATCATGACAAAGGTAGAATTTGGGTAGGTTGGAGGCACGACAAATGCAAGGTAGAGTTGTGTGACACTCACCAACAATTCATCTCAACCAAAATCTCCCCGTTGAACTCCAATAAATATTTCTACATTGTCTTTGTTTATGGGCTTCACACTGTCTGTGATCGTAGAGATTTGTGGAAAGACATTAGGCGGGTGCACTATTCTGAGGCGTGTTTGTTTATGGGCGACTTCAATGTCGTGTATAAAGAGGAACATAGGAAAAATGGGACTCAGGTTACTCCTTATGAAACCTATGACATGAAACAGTGGATGGATGACATGGAGCTAAACCCTATCACCGAGAAAGGGCACCAATTCTCGTGGACAAACAGAGAAGACGGGGATAGTAGAATTATTACAAAGATCGACCACGCTGTAGGGACGATCCAGTGGTTCCAGTCCTACACTCATGCGAGCGTTCACTACTCAAACCCTCTGTTCTCGGATCATACACCCTTGATCCTGAAACTAGCTGAGTATGATCAAAAGCAAAGCAGGCCGTTCCGCTTTTTCAATTACCTCTCTGAGCATCAAGATTTCTACAAAGTGGTTGAAGAAGCCTGGAAGATTAGAGTTACTGGTACTGGGTTGCAAAAACTATGGCACAAGATGAAAAATGTGAAAGCAAAGCTTAAGCAGCTCCACAATAGAGAGTTCGCGGGGATTCAGAATATGATCACCCAATGGGAAGAAGCCCGTATCCTCATCCAAAACAACCTACAGGATGATCCCTTAAATGATGATCTGCATAAGAAAGAAAAAGAAGCTTCTGTGCAAGTGAGTAAATGGAGGAAAATTGAAGACAAAGCTCTCCACCAAAAAGCTAGAATAAACTGGATGAAACAGGGAGATGATAGCACTACTTACTTCCATGCTTCCATCAAAGAGAGGAGAGCTTCAAATAGTATCCATGAGCTGCAAGACAAAGGGGGTAAATGGCTTAACACACACCAGGAGATCCAGAGGGAAATTAGCCAATTTTATCAAAGCCTCCAGGGTACTCCTACTCCGAACCTTGAGGTTATCGACAGAGTGGTTATGAGTGAAGGAGCTCAGATTGATAATTCCGAAAACCAGATGCTTATCCAGGATATCACAGATGAGGAAATCAAAGATGCGTTGTTTGGTATGAACGACAATAAAGCTCCGGGGATCGATGGATTTAATGCTTGTTTCTTCAAACGAACTTGGGACATCAAAAGGATGATCTTAGAGGTGCCGTTCATGAATTTTTCACTGACATCCTCTTTCAGCCGTTCAATTGCACCTCGGTCACTCTGATTCCGAAGACAGCCAAGCCCAATCAAATGGGGGACTACAGACCTATTGCCTGCTGCACAGTAGTCTACAAGATCATCTCTAGAATCCTTGCAGGGAGACTTCAGAAAGTGTTGGGAACCGTGATTGACCAAGCCCAATCTGGGTTCATTCCGGGAAGGCTTATGGCGGATAACATCCTTCTTGCTGCTGAGTTGATTAAGGGTTACACTCGGAAACACAATAGCCCTAGATGCATGATTAAGATGGACCTCAGGAAAGCCTATGACTCGATCAGCTGGGATTTCTTACTCTCGGTTATGAATGAAATGGGTTTCCCTCCTAAGTTTGTCAACTGGATCCGGATCTGCATTTCCACTGTCCCGTTCTCCATTTTGGTGAATGGTTTACCTATGAAGCCATTTGATGCAAAGAAAGGCCTTCGTCAGGGAGACCCAATCTCTCCTTATCTGTTTGCTATTGCCATGGAATACCTGTCCAGATTGTCACATAAACAGAGCGACGCGAAGAGCTTCCACTACCACCCAAGATGCAAGCTGGTTAGAATTACCCACCTCCTGTTCGTAGACGACCTCCTCATGTTCTGTAAAGCAGATATTGACTCAGTCAGGAGCCTCATGACCACATTTTAGAAATTCTCCAAGGCTTCCGGGCTTGAAGCCAATACGAGTAAGAGCAATGCCTACATTTCTGGGGTTGATACACAGGTCAAAGAGCAGATCCTCCATCACCTCTGCATGGAAGAAGGTAATTTCCCGTTCAAATACTTGGGAGTTCCCCTCCACTCCAAGAAGTTAAATTCGCGGGACTGTAGGCCACTGGTAGATAAAATTGTGGGTAAGATTGGTTACTGGTCGTCGCGCCTCCTCTCATACGCAGGTCGTGTGCAGCTTGTTCGCAGTATAATAAGGGGAATTCAGAACTTCTAGGCTCAAATTTTCTGTCTTCCTAAGAAACTCATTAAAATGGTGGGGAACATCTATAGATCCTACATCTGGTCGGGGAAAGATGGGCTCTCAAAGAAAGCAGCGGTGTCATGGAAGCAAATGGGCTTACCTTACTCTAAGGGCGGCCTAAATTTGCGCGATATGGTTTTGTGGAATAGAGCCGCGATCCTCAAGCACTTGTGGAACATTGATCGGAAAAAAGATAATCTCTGGGTGAAATGGATTCATAGCTACTACCTAAAAGAGCAAAGCATCTATGACGTGAGACCGTCCATGCATGCTTCCTGGAGTTTCAAAAAGATCATCAAGCAACGTAGTCTTCTGATGCACCTTGGCGGCTGGGGGAATATTACTAATGACAACACCTTTGCTATTGGGAAAGCTTATGATCTCCTAATTGCAGACGAGCCTACTGTTTTTTGGGGACACATTATGATTAGAAATGCAGCCAGTCCGAGTGCTAGGTTCATTACGTGGCTCGCCATTCAAGATAGACTTGCTACCAAAGACCGGCTAGGTAAATGGATGAATCTTTCTGATGAGACATGCGTCTTGTGTAATGGAGCAATCGAAACAGCCCAGCATCTTTTTATGGATTGCACTAGAACAAAGGAGGTTAGAGATAGACTCTTCAGTTTTCTTCCTAGGGGTCTAACAGATACGAGATTTCATGATGAGGTTCGTCTGATGAGTAAACTTAATAGGGAAAAGACTGATAGGGCAAAGCTGATCGTGGGCCTTTGGACGGAGATGATTTACTGCATCTGGATGCAAAGGAACAAAAAAGTTTTTGATAATCACACCTTCAATTTGAAGGAAGTAGTTGATTGTATAGTTTTTAGATTGGCTAGTAGAGCAAACAGTAGAATGTTAGATATGATTGTATCTAGGTAGGTGGTTTTTGGGGTTTTTGGGCTCGCGCTCGTCTTTTTGTGAGCGTTAGCGTTTTTGGTGGCCCTCGCTGGGGTTAAGTCCCAGTCGGGCGTCTGTTTGTCTCTTCTTTTGGTATATATATACAAATCAATTGGCAAAAATATATATATATATATATATATATATATATATATATATATATATATATATATATATATATATATATATATATATATATATATATATATATATATATATATATATATATATATAGGATCAAATGAGAAGGATTTTAAAATGAGAAGGATGAGAAGGATTTTTGTTTGATTTTTTTGGTTACTATGTATCCAAAAATGGATACTATGTTATAAAAAAAGAACATTTTAAAATTGATGTCATAGTAACCTTTCAGTGTAACATAGTTACTTTTACAATTATGCGTTTTTTGCTCAATCGTGACCATAGATTTTTTTATGTAAGTGAAATCAAGGGTGTAGAATCCTTCTTACCCTTCTCATTTTCAATACCCTTCTCATTGGATCCCTCCCCTATATATATATATATATATATATATATATATATATATATATATATATATATATATATATATATATATATATATATATATATATATATATATATATACTTCCTCCGTTCCATAATACTTGCTACATTTCACTTTTTTACGCAATCCAATGCACAATTTTGATCATTAATATCTTAAATTACACTTATCTAAAAATTATAGAAATTTAATATTATAAAAGTATGGGATTAGACGATTCAAACAAGATCCCACTTGACTATATTTTTACTTACCACATTAGTCGCAATATATAAAATAAGCTTGAACGATGAATAGTGCACAAAATAGATATGTAGCGAGTATTTTGGAACGGAGGAAGTATATATATATATATATATATATATATATATATATATATATATATATATATATATATATATATATATATATATATATATATATATATATATATATATATATATATATATATCTATATATATATACATATATATATATATATATATATATATATATATATATATATATATATATATATATATATATATATATATATATATATATATATATATATATATATATATATATATATATATATATATATATATATATATATATATATATATAGAAAAGGGATCATGTGAGGACATACCCCTTATGTGAGAACACCAATAATATATGAGGACTTATATTAACCGTCAGATCAATTAATCTAACGGTCATAATATATTCTATTAAACAAAACAAATTTCAATTTCATCATCAGAATCCCAACGGTTTTCTGTCACTTTGCTCATCTTCATTATTGCGCTCACATCATCATCTGTAAGTTCAATTTTTGCTCACTCGGTTTCAATTTCATTATTGCAATTTCAAAACAAATTGAAAGCGGTTTTCAATTTCATTATTGCGCTCACTCGGTTTTCGCTCAGAATTTCGTTCATCAGAATTTCGTTCTACAATCTTCAGTTTTTGCTCAATCTTCATCATCAGATCTACAGTTAATTCATCGTTTTGCTTCGTTAACGTAAGTTCTTCAATCTCACAAGTTCTACTCCTGTTTTGTTATTTGTAGATCTACAATTCTTATCGTTTTTTTTGGTTTTTAATTTTGTTATTTGTAGACCAGTATTAGAGAAGACCAAATAGTCTTTGTAGCGACAATTTTGTATGCTTGTTTGCTTTGGTTCATGAGCCAACCCTGTATTGTTTGTAATGTCTGGCCTTGAATTATTGCTTTTTTGACCGAAAATTTCTGCTTGTTTGCTTTGGTTCGGGAAACTTACATTATTGCTTTTTTGACTGAAAATTTCTGCTGTTTGTACTTGATGGATCTAAGGATACTAATTGTCTGGCCTTGAATGTTGGTAACTTAGTTATCATCACAAAACGTGAATGATTGTCTGCATACATTGTCTGGAAAATGAACTTGCCTCTAGGGGAAGCTATGTTTTGATGGTATTGTTGACTTCATACCAGTATCATGAGGCCAATTTATGAGTAGAGTTTTATCATCAATGCTTTAGTTCGCTTAGGATAGTAGACTTTTGAATGTATATGCATTTTATCAGCCATAGTGGATGTCATAATGGACCAAAACAATATGAAACATTTGTTAGAGGAATGTTGTATTGTAGATAAAAGTCCTGTATTTGGAGTAACTGACATGGGAGACTAGAGGAATATAGATTTCAATCCTAGGATTGAATTTTTTGACAAAGGTGTTTTATTTGTCTATACGACTTTAACTCTCCGTTATGAGCTTCTTTGTTTCTTGGATTAGAGTACTCATATGGTCATATTGACGTAGCGTTCAAGTGTTCATGGATGTGAATGTATGTGTTTGTTTCTTGTATTCATTTTGTTTGATAAGGTTGTATTCATTTTCTTACTGGTTGTATTTGTTGTATTCATTTTCTTTTGATTGCATACTGATTTGGTCAATCTTCAGGTTTTTAATCGTTTTTTGTTTGATAAGGTTGTATTCATTTTCTTTTTTTGTTCTTCTTATCTGTGTACACAAAGTATTTGTTGGCTTTTTTGGTTAGCTTTGCTCTTGTCTTGGAATGTTGAGATGCTGTGCTATAAAAATGTCCGCAGACCGTGATAAACGGAGTTTCAACAGCTTCTAATGAGAATCTGAACTGCATCCTGACCCTATTATTCTGCATATTGTGTCGCCTACTGGAATAACTTTACGATGTGCTAGTTGCCTTCTAATGAGAATGATGTTTTGTTTCTAGGTTAATCTTATTGTTTCCTTTAATCTTCAATCTTGAATACTGATTTGATTGCATACTGATTGCATACTGATTTGCTCATATTGATTGCATACTGATTTGCTCATATTGTTTTGATTTATCATCTTCAATCTTGTCAATTGCTGTTTCGTTTAATGTTTCGATTTATCATATTCAATGCTCATTTGTCAAATGAGCAAAAAATGAGCATCTATGTTACTTGAAGAGCATCTATGTTTGATTTCTCATTAGACAAATGAGCATATATTTTTTTGTATGGATAAAACCCCCTTGGGTAATTAGACAAATGAGCATCTATGTTTGATTGCTCATTAGACAAATGAGCATATATATTTGACAAATAAGTATCTATGTTAAATTGTTTTGTATGGATTGATGCTCTAAAGTTCTAACCATTGTTTTAATTCTCTGTTCTGTTCTGTTCTGGTCAATTAAATTGCAAAAAATATTATAAATTCTTTGCTCATTTGTCAAATGAGCAAACTATTTAATGCTCATTTGTCAAATATTCTATTTGTCAAATTAACAAAAAATCAGCATCTATGTTACTTAAAGAGCATTTATGTTTGATTGCTCATTTGACAAATGATGTTTTTGCTCATTTGACAAATGAGTATCTATGTTTTTGGTCATTTTTATTAAATTACTAACTAATTAGTTAATTTTTTTAAAATTGTTTTGTATGAGCAGGGAGTCTATTGAAAAGGAGCCTGCTGTCGATGTTGGTTCATCAAGTGCAGCTGCCGATGTTGGTTCATCAAAGCCTCCTGGTGATGTTGGTTCATCAAGGCCTCCTGGTGATGTTGGTTCATCAAGGCCTCCTGCTGATGTTGGTTCATCAGAGCCTCTGGTGATGTTGGTTCATTAGAGCCTCCTGGTGATGTTGGTAAGAAGGTTGAAAAAGTATTGAAAGGAAAACAAAAGATTAAGTTGGAGGAGACGAAATCCAGCAATGAAGGGGAACATTTGAAGTCTCATGTTTATGGGACATTACATAGCCGGATGTCCCCTTCATCCATAGTTCAAGTTGTTGAAAAATGTTCAGAAAATCAGTTGAAAGCTATTAGAGCAATAGGATTCGGGTCTATGGAGTTCTTGAAGGTGACTCAACTGCCTTTGCAGTTGGGTTTATGGTTGGTTCATCACTTTGATGCTAACACATGCTCTTTAAACATTCCAGATTCCGATCCTTTTTGTATCACTGAAGAGCATGTGCATCAAGTACTTGGGCTGCCAATGGGTGGCATAGAAATTGACAAAAATAATTTTTCGAGAGATAAGAAAGTGATTGAGCAATTTAAGAAGCAATTCAAAAGCAACTCATTCTCTATCAAAATAGGGGAGTTGAAAGAGTTTCTAAAAGAGCATAAATCAGCTGGTCCTATGTTCAAAAGGAACTTTGTAGTGTTATGCGTTTCTACATTGATGGATGGTATACTTTTTATTTTTATTTGCCTATTTTCATTTATAGTTTGCACTTAGTAGTTGTGTGATATATATAGCAATTATATTATCTAAATTTGTAATAGGATTTTTTTCATTTAAATTTCCTTTTGCTCATTTTTCTTTTGTTTTGCTCCTTTTTTGTCAGGGAAACAAAATGTGAATATCAATTCTGATATTCTCACATTTCTTTCTGATGTTGATAAGATAAAAGACTTGAATTGGTGTAAGTACATTCTTGATTCACTTGTGAAGGCCAAGCTTTTCTGGCAAGAACGTCAAACTCGTTCTTTTCCTGGGTCTTTACTGTTTCTTATGGTATTACTTTAATTTTTGTTTTTTTTACTGCATTATTTTTTACTTATTTGTTGATTTTTAATTTACTTTAATTTACTTTTTGTTGTTATTTGTTTAGTTTTAATGTACTAATTTTTTCTATCTTACTTGTCTGTAGCTCTTATACGTTGATCAATTTGTCATTGAGGAAGTTAGAGCCAAACGAGAAACTCCAATTCTCAAAGGTTGGACAACCAATATGTTGTCAAGTCGTGAGAAATTGGAAATTTTTAATGGGAGGCTTGTTGGTGCTTGCAGCAAACAACCAAAAATGGTATTTCACTTGTAACACTTACTTAGTTTTTTTATGTCTTTCGCATTGCTTGAAGAATTGGAATGGAGCAAATGTTGCTTTTAGGAAAATGATGCAATGTGGTGCTCTTTGTAGCGCATAGTTGCTCATTTGATAAATGAGCATTTATTTTTTGCTCATTTGACAAATGAGCATTTATGTTTTGCTCATTTATCAAATGAGCAATTATGTTTTGCTCATTTGATACTCTGTGATTTGAATGAAAATTACACAATTAGTTTCTCATTCCTTGAAGAATTGGAATGGAGCAAATGTTGCTTTTAGGAAAATAAAAATTACACAATTAGTTTCGCATTGCTCTTTGTAGCGCATAGTTGCTCATTTGATAAATGAGCATTTATTTTTTGCTCATTTGACAAATGAGCATTTATGTTTTGCTCATTTATCAAATGAGCAATTATGTTTTGCTCATTTGATACTCTTATTGTGCTTGACATTGCTGAAAAAGAAAATCAACTGTACATTTCGATTGAAGGCATTGCTGTATTGTGCTTGACATTTCTGTTTTGGAGACCACATTCACTCTTATTTTTGTGACATTTAGTTTTAATGTACTAATTTTTTCTATCTTATTTTCTGGTTTTTTTGTTGCACACATTCATTCTTATTGCACCAAGATATTGATACAATGATCAAATGAGCAATTATGTTGAGACAATGAGAAAATTACACAATTAGTTTCAATTTTTTTTTTGTTTTTGCTTGATTTTAGGAACAATCTGATCCAATTTATACAAAAAATGAAGAGATTGAACAAGATCCGAAGAAGGTATTTATATGATTTATATTAATTTGCTCATTTTTATATGAACTTTACTCATTTTTTGTTTTTGTTTTTTTATTTCTTAATTTGTGAAGTTGTATTGCTTTTGTTTTTATAGAAATGCCTTATGGAGCTTGCAACGGCATCTACGAATCTAGTGTTGGCATACATGGACTTTCATGAAAAACATGAAATTGCTAGCAAGTATTTTCCAAACAATGAGAAGATTCTAAAGCTGAAGGAAGATGCAATGACTATTTGTGATGAGCAGAAGATAAACTCTAAAGCTTTTTCTGAAGATATTCCTCTCTCATTTAGCGAAGATGAACAGTATTGGCAAGATCCAGCAGTCATTGAAGCTTGGGATATGTTTTCAAAGATGACAGGCAATGATACAAGTGGCGTACCCATCGAACCTGAATCAACAACTAATGCTGTGGTTAAAAAAGTTGGAGAGTCAACTATTAGATACAATTTAAGAAGTTCAATTGCCAAAGGAAGTGGAATTCCTTCATTTAGCTTAGGATTATCTTCTCAAGAAATCGATTCTCAAGAGAAGTCCCCTAGAAATTCACCCATTGAAGAACCTGTGGTTGCTCCTGTCAGTGCACACGTTGTTGCTGCTGTTGGCGATGATGCTGATGCTTCGAATGCTCAAGAAGATGCAATTACTCTTAAGAGAAAAGGAGACGTTGAAATTGAGCGTTGTATTCCAAATAAACGTAAAGTGCAACCATCATTGCGGCTAAGATCTCCTTTTAAGTCTCGAATTATCGACATACATACACCATTAACAGCAGCTCAGAAAGGTGTTATTGATTCATTTTTTCACGAGAAGAAAAATCGTTTGTAAGTATTGAAATTTGGACAATTGACTTTATTTTTCTTTCTTATAACAAGTCTAGTTTTATATTCTCGCTTTACATATCTATGATTGAAATTATTTTAACTTTTCTTTATCTTTATATGAAGTGATGCTGGCTTTTTATGCGAGGGTGAGCCTAATAGGGAAGTAAAGCTCTTTCATCTTGAAATGCTTAAAAGTCCGAGCAAAATTCATGGTGATGTCATCAATGCATGGTCTACTGTTCTGAATTTTAACGAACAATATAGAGATATGAAGTCTCGTGGACGTTTCGTTTTTGGCCTTAATGCAGTTGTAAGATCAACTAGTTCATTTTATTTTGTTTTAGTTTGCTCATTTCATATAATGTGCAAAAACATTATTTAGTTCTTTGCTCATTTGTCAAATGAGCAAACTATTCAATGCTCATTTGTCAAATGAGCAAAAATTAAATATTGTACTAATTAAATGTTTTGCTCATTTGAGAAGTCATATTAACATAAAATCATCTTATATGACTTCTCAAATGAGCAAAACATTTAAAATACAGATTTATAAGTAATTTGCCATTCACTATATCAAATGAGCAAAACATTCAATTTGAAAAGTGATCGTGCTCATTTGACTTCTCTCATTTCATATTCACTTTGGTCATTTGTTATTTACTTTTTTCCATTTATATTCATATTATTTATGTATTATTCTTTATGTACTTTTTTAGGATTGCCTTTTTCAATATGAAAGTGATCGTGCTCAAGAACGGAACAAAATGTTTTGTGAAGTTGTGGACTTGGAATTCAGCAAATCGATCATCCCAAAGAAAGACATTGAGCTCTTCTTTTTCCCTGTTTTTGAAAAGGATCACTATTATATGATATGTTTTAACACCACCACAGACTGTGGTACCATCGATGTTATTGATTATAATGAAGGTGCTGAAGAAAATAAGAAATTGCTTAAAAATTTGGTATGTCATCTGCCACTTCTTCTTCATCATCAATATGCTCATTGATGCCTGTCATGTTATTACCTGATTCCTTATTTGTTCATTTTCAGAAAAGTGCATTTTCATATTTCATAAATGGTGAAGGAAGTACACAAAGTGTTGTTTGGTCAAAACAGATCAAGTCTATGGAGTTTGTTCTGGTTGATTTACCTTGGAAGTCTTTAGATGATCATCATTTGCATTGCGGTGTTGCAATGATGAGGCATATGGAAACATATATGGGTTCGCAAAAGTGGAATTCAGGTTTAAAGAAAAATAATGTAAGACTTTCACATTTCATGCTTTTTGTTGCAACTTATAGTCTTTCACATTTAAAGAAAAATAATGTATTGTGATTTTATAAAATAGCATATTTGCCTACTGAAATAATTCAATGCTATAGTTATATTTTGTCTACAAAAACCATACAATTGCTATAGTTATATTTGCCTACAAAAACCATACAATAGCATATTTGCCTAGTAAAATAATTCAATGCTCATTTGGAAAATGAGCAAATAATTGCATGCTCATTTGTAAAATGAGCTTATAACTCAATGCAAGCAAATAATTGAATGCTCATTAGGGTTGATGTCTAATTTTGCCTTGTTACTGAATGTGAATATTAGGGTTGATGTCTAGTTTACAGTGTTTTTTCAGTTACGATTTTGTTAGCCTACTTGACAGCAAACAGGCTGTATACTTGTCTGTTTAATGGTTTGTGTAGAGATAACTGTGTTTGGTAGTTGAAATGATGTTAAATCTTAAAAACCTTAATTTTCTATCCATTTTTGTCAGAATTTTACTAGGCGATCGCATTTTTGAGTCTTCCGACTCCCAGTATTTCCTGTGCGCTGACCTTTCGTGTGAAGTAGATGGTCTAGAGTCCAGACTGTAGTTAAGAGATCGAGTGTTGTGTTATTGCATTATAAGGACCTTGTGATTAAGTTCCGAGTCTTTGCTAGAGTCTGATTGTGTGTTTTCTCCTCTTGAAACTTATTAGTCTTGCTTAATTTCGATTACTTTTTATCGGGGTATATAATTTTCGTTCGCTCCTGGAAACCTAACTCAATTCGATGGTGATATCTTGAACACACCCCAAGTTACCTATTTAGTGTATGACCAAGCTGTGTGATGGTAAGGGTTTGATCGTAAGGTTTGTGCAAAGCAGCTATATATACTTACTTTGAGTTATTGATTCATCTCTCTTTGCAGGACGTAATCATTGAAAAACTTCGTTTGAAGTATACCCTCTCAATTATTTCAAGTGAAGCAAATATTGTTAAACCTGTTAAACAAGTTGTCCAAAAGAAAAAAAAGGCTAAGGAAGCAAATGATTCTGAATGAAGCTAGGGGCAACCATCCAAGAGCAATTAAAGAAAAGAATTGAAGACCGAAGTTGATCAATCATTCTTAGGATTTTTATAGTTTTTGTGTAGAACAATATAAGTATAATATTTGCTATGTCAATGTATTGGATATCATTTTCTATCATATTAAGTAAGTTGATGGTCATTTGTTTGCTAATTAACTATTTGCTCATTCGACAAATAAGCAACTAAATATTTGCTCATTTGACAAATGAGCAACTAAGTATTTGCTCATTTTTTAAATGAGCAAAAAATTAATTGTTATTTGTTAAATGAGCAACTAAGTATTTGCTCATTTTTTTAAATGAGCAATTATATATTTGTTTATTTGCCAAATGGTGTTGATTTAATGTATTATTAAAAATCATACAATAGCATATTTGCTTACTAAAATAATTTAAGGCTCATTTGGTAAATAAGTTGTTGGTTATTTGTTTGCCAATTAACTATTTGCTCATTAGACAAATAAGCAACTAACTATTTGCTCATTAGACAAATAAGCAATTAACTATTTGCTCATTAGACAAATAAGCAACTAAGTATTTGCTCATTTTTTAAAATCAGCAACTAACTATATATTTGTTTATTTGCTAAATGGTGTTGATTTAATGTATTATTAAATGGAATGTTTACTCAAAAGCTAAAGGAAGATTCAATGACACGCACACACATACACAGGTACACACACACAGGCACATAGACACAAGCATACATACAACCTGTAATAGAATTTGAAATTAGAATCTGGAATCAAAATTGTGTAATGTGTGGGTAGGTTTGTCTTTGTAGGACATAATTATGGAAAAACTTCGTTTGAAATATACCCTCTCAATTATTTCAAGAATTATTACAAGTGAAGCAAATTTTTTTAAACCTTCGACAAATGAGCAACTAACTATTTGCTCATTTGACAAATGAGCAACTACGTAATTGCTCATTATTTAAATGAGCAAAAACTTAATTGTAATTTGTTTAATGAGCAACTAAGTATTTGCTTATTTTCTATCATATATATTTGCCAAACAATATATATTTGTTTATATGCCAATTGGTGTTGATTTGATTTATTATTAAAAGAAATGTTTACTCATTTGACAAATGAGCATTAATTATTTGCTCATTTCAAAAAAATTTAAAACACAAACTGCTAAGTCTTGATTTGTAATCATACAATTCGGTTCATTTCCACCCATTGCCTTGAGAAATGATCTAAACAACCACTCAAATGACACTTTATCAACAAAATTAAAAACACAAAATGATTTAATGTTTCATTATACTTTGTTTGGACAATTTCTAGTATCATGATGACTCAATTCACCACAACCTCTACATAATCTCTTCTTTTTCTGGTTTTGTTCTGTAGCCTTTTCTTTTTCTCCCTTTAGCCTTTTTGCACTTCTACCTCTTGTTTCAACATTTGGCACATCAATCCCAGCCCTTTTCTCTTTTGAAGTCTCTACATTTGATACATGAACTCCAGTCCCTTTATTCTTTGAAATTTTTGGAGGTTTGATAATCACTTCAGTTGGCACACTAGCTCCAATCAATAGCTCTATGTCTTGTCCTTTGTTGTTTGCACTTCCTGTTGTTTCATTATTCCTCGCAAATCTCTTAGCTTCCAAATCCTTTCTTATTCCTTGAAGATTCATCAAAAGATCTTGAATACCTTCATCATTGCTTTCTGCCAAACTTACACAAGTGTGTATCTCTGACCATAAATCATTTAACAATTTTTTCTTGTCAATCAAATTAGCACATTGCTCCAACAGGTTTCCACCCAAGTCAAAAATTGGTTTTTTCAGTGCCATAGTAGTCCATCTATGTATCATATACTGCTGAGGAATGGTTTCAAACCTTTTTGCTTTCCAAACCCAAATCATATGTCTACATGGAATTCCTTGTCTATAAAATAGCTTGCAAGAACATGTGGTGTCATAGTTAGTTGGATTAAACACAACATCAAATGTTCTAATCCGATTTCCTTCACTTATTTTTGCAACTTCCAATCCATTTTCCTTCTTCAATTCATCAACACCACAAGAAAAAACAAGCAATTTCAACCTCATTTTGAAATTCATAAAAGACAGAGTTAGTATATAAATGTGAGGCATGCTTTTCTATCCCTAGTGGTGTTTTGCACTCAGGATATTTGTGCTTTGAATCATTATCATTTTTACCTTGAGTGTGTCTCTGGGCATCAATAGCAGCTTCATACCTCAAGTAAAACTCGACAAGTGACACATGTGGATTGATAAAGGAGCAGAAAAAGTTGTTTTCGCTTTCAGATCTTGATGTTGTACGCATTATTCCTCCAAGGAACACATCTCTGAAATACGCCGGAATCCACTTGCTCCTAATCGAGTACATATAACCTAACCACTCATGTTCTTCCAAATGGTATTCAATCATCACATTGTTCCACATTTCTTCAAACTCAGCAGGTTCAATTTCAAGATGCCAAACACAAGCACATAGCTTTTTTAGGAAACCAGTTTCTTCTTGCATGATTGATTTCTCCACCTTATCCGGTAACTTTTTCATTATGTGCCACATACAAAAGCGATGTTCAGTCTTGTTAAACACATTTTTAACAGCAATTTTCATTGCTGGATCTTGATCTGTAATCATACAATTCGGTTCATTTCCACCCATTGCCTTGAGAAAAGATCTGAACAACCACTCAAATGATACTATATCTTCCTTTGCTATGAAACCAGCAGCAAAAGTAATGCAGCTCTTATGATGGTCAACCCCTGTAAATGGAGTAAACACCATGTTGTACCTGTTTACACATACAAATTAAATTTTAAATGATCAAATAACTACACATACGTAATTTATTGATTGCTCATTTGTCAAAAATTCAATCCTCATTTGGAAAATGAGCAAATAATTGATTGCTCATTTGTCAATGCTAATCTGTGAAATAAGCAAACAATTGTTTGCTTTTTTGTCAAATGAGCAAATAATTGAATGTTCATTTCTGAAATGAGCAAAATAATTGAATGCTCATTTCTGAAATGAGCAAATAAATGAATGCCCAGTTGTGAAATAAGCAAACAATTATACTAAGTTCATTTAAAACAAAGTTATTAAGTTAAGCTCTAGTTATAACATCAAAATGACAAATCACATACAAATTAAATTTTAAATGATCAAATAACTACACATTTGAATTAATTGATTGCTCATTTGTCAAATAATTCAATCCTCATTTGGAAAATGAGCAAATAATTGATTGCTCATTTATCAAATGAGCTTATAACTCAATGCTAATCTGTGAAATAAGCAAACAATTGTTTGCTTTTTTGTCAAATGAGCAAATAGTTGAATGTTCATTTTTGAAATGAGCAAAATAATTGAATGCCCATTTGTGAAATAAGCAAACAATTATACTAAGTTCATTTAAAACAAAGTTATTAAGTTAAGCTATAGTTATAACATCAAAATGAATTGTGATTTTTATGAATTACCTATTGGTTTGGTATGTGGTATCAAAGGATACCATATCACCAAATAGAGCGTAACTCTTTTTACAAAGGGGATCAGCCCATAATGCTCTACAAAGGCAATAATCTTCATCCATCTCAAAATCAAAGAAAAAAGCGCTCCACATTAGCTTTTTGTTGGTAAAGTTATGCCACGAACATTTGAGCATCACTTCCTTGAATGTATGCTTTCAAATCTCTATGAAAGTTTTTGAAATCTTGCTTAGATGCACCGATGTTATCATATCCTCCAACAATTTCCTTCATCATTCGAAAAGTTGTAACTGGACCAATATTCACCTATTTAAAGAACAAAACAGTTTGTCAAATGAGCAAATAATTTAATGCTCATTTTTCAAATAAACAAACAATTAAAAGCTCATTTTTCAAATGTGCATACTACTTTTATTAGAACATGTCGAGAATTCATGAAACATAAGAGACTTTGAAATCGTACCTTAGAATTATTCACAATTATTTTTTTGTGCAAAATATTCATTTTTCTTCCTTCTTTTTGGAAGAGATTGCAACTAGGGGTATAAAGTGGATGAGTATGTCCCTCATGAAATTGTGATACTATGAATTTGTTATCATCACAATGCTTTAAGATAATATGTGCCTTGCACCCAACACGAGTAACGAGTCTCTTCCTTTTGATTGAAGTTTTTTCTTCATTGCTTTCTCCTTCGTTGTTATTTAAATCTTTTTCAACAATAGGCTTTCTTTTCTCTTTGTATCCTTCTTTATTGCATAAGATATACTGTGCTTTCAATTCATTGCTTCTTCTTTGCCTTTTAGTTGTAGATTTTCTTGTGTTGAATCCAGCAGCAAATGCGTATCTTTTATAAAATTCAAAGCCCTGTTCAAGATTATTAAACTTCATCCCTATAGCTGGTTTCAACTCATTGGAGCATATTGGAAGCCATTCTTTTGTTCCTCCAGGAGTAAGCAAATGTGCTACTTTAGGAGAAACTACTATTGTAGGAGTAGTTGCCACAATTGAAGTGGTACTAGAATGACTGTGAAGTTCTTCGTTGTTGCTCATCATTTCTGAAATAAGATTAATAAATAAGAATATGGATGAAAAGAAAATGTACTAATTTGACCCAAAGGAGTATGTTATGATAGAGACATAGGCTAATAAATTATCTAATGAACAATTGGCAAATAAGCAATCAATATTTTGCTCATTTGTCAAATGAGCAAATACTTAGTTGCTAATTTAACAAATGAGCAAAAACTTAGATGCTCATTTATAAAGTGAGCAAATAATTAGTTAATCATTTGGAAAATAAGCAAACACTTTTTTATGAGCAATAAACTTAGATGCTATTTGATCATTTTGGAAATGAGCAATCACTTTTTTGCTCATTTAGCAAATGAGCAAATGGTTAGTTGCTCATTTGTCAAATAAGCAAATACTTAGTAAAGAATTAAAACAGCAATTAAAATTTAATATCCTTTTCTATCATATTAAGTAAGTTGTTTGTCATTTGTTGAATTGCTAATTAACTTTTCACACATTCGACAAATAAGCAACTAACTATTTGCTCATTTGATAAATGAGCAACTACGTAATTGCTCATTTTTTAAATGAGCAAAAACTTAATTGTAAATTGTTGAATGAGCAATTATAAATCATATTCTAATATCAGTCACATTAGCAAAAAAAATCAATAATCAATAATTGCAAGAACAGTAAAAATAAAATGAGCAGTCACATTAGATACTCATTTGTCAATAATGTCAAATTGAACACAAATTAAGCCAAAAAAACCGAACACGAATTGAAAAATTTAATACTAAGAAAATCGAACACAAATCAAAACATAAGTGAATTCAAAAATAAACATGAACATGGAACTCAAGTTATTAGTCTAATTAATCATTTTAATTAAGTTTTGCTCATGATAAATTTTCTATATTACTACACATATTTAGATATGCTCATTTTCAATTTTTTTGTTCATTTTATAAATTTCTTAAGTTCAAATCATTAAGAACATTCAATTGGTAAAAATAAGAACATAACAAGAGTATTCATTTGCAAATTTCACGACATTAATTCTCACTGACCTTGAAAAATGCAGTGAACGATTGAAGATGCTGGCGAATTGAAGAAGAAGAAAACGCGACGAATTGAAGCAAGCGAATTGAAGCTAGTGAAAATGGCAGATCTTCTTTACATATACGACCTGTAATAGAATTGGAATGAAAATGACAGAAATTCAGAAATTGAAAATGGCAAAATTGAAAAGGTGAATTAAAGATGCTGTTTTCCAGAAATTCAGAAATCTACAAATTGATCCTCACTTTACAAATTGAGAAAATGGCAGAAATTGAAAAAAATTCAAAAAATTCAGAAATTGAAATTGCTTAAAAATGGCGGAAATCTACAAATTTTTGAAAAATTTAGCAATAAATGAGCAAAGCTTGATATATTCGGAGAATTAGTGTACATCGATGGTGTCTTGGGCTTGGAATTTCAGTGTGATGAAGATAAAATCTCAAGTTCTGGGCTTGGAAGCAAAGGATTGATAAGATAAACACGAAAGAGATGATGAAATTTTCGAGAATTGCTTGAAATTTCAGAGACAGAGATGGTCTAATTCGTTTACAGGCGATAAACTAAAACAGAAAATCCTTTAAATGGCCTTTCACTCTTCAACCGTTAAATTACCAAGTGTTTTTTCCGAACCGTTAGATGTATTTTAGGTTTAATGGCACAGATGTGAATCCCATATAAAGAGATGGCCTCACTAAGGGGATGGGCTCACCGGAGCCCGACCCTAATATATATATATATATATATATAGTATATATATATATATATATATATATATATATATATATATATATATATATATCTATATATATATATATATATATATTATATAATATATATATCTCTATATATATATATATTAATATATAATATATATCTATTATCTATATATATATATATATATCTATATATATTATATATCTATATATATCTCTATATATAATCTATATATATATATATATATATATATATATATATATATATATCATATATAAATATATAATAATTTCTCTAAAATATATCTATATATATATATATATATCTAATGGCTCGTGAGAGACAAGGTAGAGTGAGAGGCGGTGGGAAAAGTTGGCATGAATTGAATTTCAAAACACAACGACGTGGCGTCTGTTTACTTTCCACAAAACAAGAACATATACCCACCCCAACGTCATTTCATTTTTCGCGGGCTGGTCATCGGGGGTATGCCCCGCCACCCTTGGTGGCGTGGTCCCCGGGAACCGCATGGTCCAAGACGTGGGTCTTAAACATGGTGGTGCTCCTATACTCTCTTTATCGATGGGATTCCAAAAAATATCACTTATGGTGCACTCAAGAAGGTATTTTCAGAGGTGGGTATGGTAGTTGATTCCTACATTTCCATGAAACAAAGAAAGAATAGAAAGGAGAATTTTGGCTTCATTAGATTCATTCACCGTGAGGAAGCAGAAGAAGCGGTCTCTCGTTTCAATGGTCAAGTGATTTTTGGAAGTAGAATTCGTGTTTCATGGGCGAAGTACCATAGAGGTGGTGAACCTATCTACTTTAACCACTGGGAAGTGAGAAAGTTCAGTCCAACGACCCGTGACTCGAGACGGTACTCCGACGTAGTTAAAGGTAAACAAAGCGTCGAAATGATAGCTGATAAGGGCAAGATCTTAGCTCCATTTTCGTCCTCCCCACCTGAGGACAGTGAGCTGGGAGGCAGTTTAAGCAATGTGGGTAACGAGGGTCCAAACGAAACAAAGCCTATGGAGATGGCCCCAAAAAAGACCCAGGCTTTGAATATCCATGCTGAAATGGACCCTTCAATACCACTTGATGTTATGGTTGTGGAAGATAACGTAAATAAGGTACGGGGTGAGGACCACAGTGAAGGCCCTAAGGAGGGTGGTGAGAATGGATGTACGGTGAACTCTGAGAAGCGGAATATGTCGGTGCGCTCCGTTACCCGTGGTAAGTCGAGAAAATTACTTAACTCTAGAGAGATAGCATTGTTCCTTGAATATTACTCAAATGCGGCAAAGGGCGTATCAATCGATTGCAGCGCCTCGTAGGGTGTCAAGATGTGGGGGTGGTGGTGGTGGAGGATAGTAAGAGGTAGTGTTCATGGTTGCTTTGGTGTTTGGGTTGTTTAACGGTTTTTTTTTGGTGTTTGTTTTCGACAAAAAAGCTATGAGATTTGGGGTGTCTTGAAGCTGGTTTTGCTTGGTGTGGCGGTTATCCTTTGTCGGGTGGTGTTGTCGTGGTCAGGGGGTCCGCTTTGGTGTTTTATGGATGTAATATGGGGTTTCGTAAGTTAAATCTTGTTAGTGTTTTTTCTTCTTCTTTTGATGTTAAGAGGATTCGAGCTCGGGTGTTCCGTGCTCCTTGGGCTGGTTTTTATTGGCGGAAGGATATTTTTGAGGTGGGCTGATAATGGTTGTCAATGGTGTTTCTGTTTCTCTCTTCGTTTTCCCCGGGTTTTTTGGGTTTGTTCTCTGGTTTGTTATGGTGGAGTTTTTGGAGGGTGTTCCAGAATTTGGTGTTTTGATGGGTTTCTCAGGCGGGTCTCAAATCTTGTTTGGTAATGGTTGGTGTTTTGCTCTTCGGTGTTCTGGTTGCGTGGTTTTTCGGGCTGCGTTTTTGGGGTTCTCGACGGTGTTTTGGGTCTTTGGACGGTGGCTACAGGGATTGTCCTTGGTGATCGTGGGTGCTTGTCTTTTTGGGAAGGTGGT
>JAAKBH010001122.1:0-49003 GCA_019776075.1 Amaranthus palmeri
ACTAGGGCTAGCCATGTTTCCGATCATAATGTTACCCCACTGAACCCTGGGCTCTGCTGCAATCATAAGCTCGTAGACTCTACCAATGCGGAAAGTGCCTCCTTCAGTAACAGTTTCCCAGCCTCCCAGATTCTCGACAAGCTCAGTCTGGCGAATGATCTTCTTGAAGCTCCAGGATGCATGAATTGATGGAACCACATCTTGGATCTCACGGGCTTTGATGTAGTAACTATGAACCCATTTCACCCACAGGTTTTCTTTTTTGCTAGCTAGATTCCAGAGGTGCTTGAGGATAGCTGCTTTATTCCATTGATACATATCTCTGAGGTTTAGGGCACCCTTGGAGAAAGGGAGAGACATTTGGTTCCAAGAAACCGCTGCTTTCCTAGAAAGCCCATCTTTCCCAGTCCAGATAAAAGATCTGCAGATGTCTTCGACCATTTTGATGACCTTTTTTGGGAGGCAAAAGATTTGAGCCCAAAAATTGTGCATGCCACCAATGACACTCCTAACAAGCTGAATGCGACCTGCGTAGGAGAGCAGACGGGACGAGCAATAGCCAATTCTACCCACAATCTTTTCCACCAGAGGCCTGCAGTCACGGGAATTGAGCTTTTTCGAGTGAAGGGGGACACCAAGATATCTGAAAGGGAAGGCCCCTTCATTCATGTGAAGGAAATGGAGGATGCCCTCTTTGCACTGATTATCAACCCCTGACACATAGATGTTACTCTTGTTGTTATTCTCTTCGAGGCCAGAGGCTTTAGAAATCTTGTGGAAGGTGCGCATCATGCTTTGAACGGACTGGATATTAGCTCTGCAGAAGAGGAGGAGGTCATCTGCAAACAGAAGGTGAGTTATGTGCGCCCTTTTGCATCTGTGGTGGAAGTGAAAGCTTTTCGACTCTATCTGATGCTGCATAAGTCTAGAAAGATACTCCATCGCAATAGCGAAGAGATACGGCGAAATAGGGTCACCTTGACGAAGGCCCTTCTTAGCTGCAAAGGGCTTTTGGGGCTCCCCATTAATAAGAATTGAGAAGGTGACAGTAGTAACACAGCTCCTGACCTAATCGACAAATTTTGGAGGAAAACCCATTTCACCCATTACTGAGAATAAGAAGTCCCAACTGACCTAGTCGTAGGCTTTCCTAAGATCCATTTTGATCATGCATCTGGGGCTATTGTTTTTCCGGTCGTACCCTTTAATCAGCTCCGCTGCAAGAAGGATATTATCAGCCATCTGTCTCCCTGGAATAACCAGCTCCATCACCTTTTGGAGCCTCCCTGCAAGAACTCTGGATATGACTTTGTACATAACGGTGCAGCAGGCAATCAGTCTGTAGTCCCCCACTTTGTTGGCATTAGAGGATTTAGGAGTGAGGGTAACGAAAGTGCGATTGAAGGGCTGGAAGAGAGTGTTGTATTTAAAGAACCCCTTAATAGCGCTAACAAAATCCTCATTGATGATATGCCAGGTCTTTTTCAAGAAGCAAACATTAAACCCATCAATACCTGGAGCTTTGTTATCATTCATCCCAAATAGAGCCTCCTTTATTTCCTCTTCTTGCACATCTTGAGTGAGCATTTGGCTATTGCAATTATCAATTTGGGGGCCCTTTCTCATTATGCTCCTATCAATCACCTCAAGGTTGGGGGTAGGAGAACCTTGGAGGTGTTGATAAAACTGAAGGATTTCCTTTTGGATGTCTCGGGAGTTGGTGAGACTATTCACCTCCTTATCTTGCAGCTCATGGATACTATTGGAAGCCGTTCTCTCTTTGATGGTGGCATGGAAAAAGTTTGAGTTTTCATCACCATGCTTTATCCAACTAACTCTCGATTTTTGATGAAGGGCTTTATCATCAATTTTCCTCCATTTACGAAGCTCATCAATGGTCTCTTTCTCCTGTTTGAGGAGATTCTCGCAAGAGGGATTGGTTTTCAGGCTATTTTGAATCGTCTCCAAATTCACTTCCCATTGCTTGATGCGATGCTTGATACCTGCAAATTCAGTGCTGTGAAGGTGTTTCAAGCTGTTTTTAACATTGTTCAATCTGTACCAGAATCTCTGAAGGCCTTTCCCTTTCACTTTGATCTTCCAAGCATCCCCGACCACTTTTAGGAAGTCCTGATGATCACATAAATAGTTGAAGAAGCAAAACGGTTTGTTCTGGCTGGTGCTATACTCGGTGAGGTTCAAAATTAGGGGGGTGTGGTCTGATGATTGAGGGTTCTCGTAGTGGACGCTCGCATAACTATATTTACTGAGCCATTGGAGGTTTCCGATGGCATGATCTATCTTGGTGAGGATACGGTTGTTCCCTTCTTCTCTATTGGACTAGGAGAATTTATGCCCTTTCTCGATGATGGGGTGAAACTCCATGCGATCTAACCATTGTTTCATGTCAAAGGTTTCATACGATGAAACTTGAGTCCCATTCTCCCTATGCTCATCTCTGAAAACAGCATTGAAGTCCCCCATGAATAAACACGCTGCATTGTAGTCAATCTGCTCTAAATGCTTCCACAAGTCCCTGCGATCACTAACAGTATGAAGGCCATATACAAAAACAACTTAGAAACTAGCATCGGAGTTTAAAGGGGTGATTCTAGTAGCAACAAATTGTTGGTGGGTTGTAACTTGTTCAACTTTACACTTGCCATGACTCCACCCCACCCAAATACGCCCTTTATCATGATGAGTATAATTAGAGCCCCAAGACCACTGGTTCCCAAACTTCTTCTGGATTTTCGAAGCATTTGTATCTTTCACTTTCGTTTCCATAAGGCCAACAACACAAATATTTCTCCTATCAAGGAAGGTTTTAATTTCCTTGATCTTTATGGGGCTATTCATGCCCCTCACATTCCAGGAGCAAAGGATCATTGCGGGGAGGGAATTAGAGGGTTCCCGTCCCTACATTGTTCTGTGTCTGTACCGAAAAGAGTATTGGTCTCCTCTCGTTCTACTGCATTCAGCTGGCTACGGTGCATGTTCGTAGGATTCTGACCTCTACGGGCAGCTTTAGAAGGCAAAACAGGGGTCCACCCCTCTTCATCTATTGGCCCCTGTACTTGCTGATCACATTTTGGCATATCTGGCCCTCTTGTATCATCCTGGTTCGAATAAGGGAGCAGTACAGCTGCTGGTTCAGTAGCCGTAGCTACTGTCTCAGTGGCATCATTATTTTGCTTGAGGCTACTGTCACTTGCTATTGTCTCAGAGGTTACTAATTTGTCTTGCAAATCCTTCACGTTGTTAATACCTTGCATAAGCTTGGCTAACGAGGAATGAATCCACATTGTTTTTCCACCCACCTCGCTCTTCCCTTCACTACTCTTTTTCTTCGGCTGATTTTTAGTCTCCAAAGGTGTGTCTCTACAATTATGACCCAATTTGTTGCAATCCCGACAATAATAAGGTCTCCACTCCGGGATTGCTTCTTACCCTTCTCATTTTAAGACCTCTTCTCATCACCCACTGTACAACGTAAGCCCTTTTCCACAAGCTGTCTAATTCTTTTAGTATCAGTACCATTTGCCATCAAGTGCGCCCAAGTGCCTGTTTTTATATTTCCAAAAGACTCTGATGTGGCTTTCAGTCCAGTTATATTGTGGACTGATATGAGGATGCGCTTCCACCACCACTTGAATAGCAAAATCAGGTTTTTATGAAGGATATTCCCCACTCCTAATCCCCCCATGGTCTTTGGGAGCTCTATGTAAGACCACTTCACCGACGGAGAGATCCTCTGCTCATATGCCGAACCACGCCAAAAGAAACGACGTTGCAATTGGACGATTTTCTGTGCCACCGATTTCGGCATCCGAAATATGCTCATGAAATAAACTGGGAGGGACTATTGAGGACACTTTTGATAAGTGTAATCCTCCCTGCTCTGGATAGGTTCTTTGCCTTCCATGATGCCCAATTTGCTTCTCAATTTTTTGTGATCACTGGTTTCCATGCAGAACAAAGGCTCATATTATCTCCCAAAGGTAAGCCCAAATACAATATCGGGCAAGTAGCATGACTACACCCCACCATACCAGCTTATATTGCTTGCCCACCCATGGCTCTGAGGACCCCACGAGATTTATACTGGACTTGCTGTAATTGAGGCTCAACCCAGACATAATGGCCAAAGACATCGAGTATTCTGAAATAATTCACTGGCGACATATTTCCTTTTGGGGAACAAAAATCCAGGGTGTCGTCCGCGAACTGTAGATGTTTCAACTCACCTTATCTTTCCCTATTTCCAACTCCTTCAATCAGATTATTGCCCTTCGGCTCTACTGAGGATGCATACCAATGCTTCCCTAACTAGTATGAAGAGATATGGAGATAAGGGGTCGCCCTGACGCAATCCTCTCTCCATTCAAACCGGCTTCAATGGGGACCCATTCACCAACACTGATAATGATGCCGAACATACACACGTCATAATCCAGTGGATCCACTTTCTCCCAAAACCCATCTTTCTCATAACATTCTCAAGAAATGACCATCTTACAGAATCATATGCCTTTTGGAAGTCCAGTTTTAATAATGCTCCCGGGATCTTTATCTTCTTTAGCCACCCAATTGCTTCATTTGCCACCAAGACTCCATCGAGGATTTGTCGGTCCATAACGAACGCATTTTGAGATTCGTCAATGAGGGGAGCAATGATTACTCTTAGTCTCAAGGAAAGGAGCTTGGATATGATTTGTATAAGGCACAAACCATACTGATAGGCCGAAAATCTTCAATTGAACCCGGGCTTGTAGTCTTTGGGATCAGTGTCACCCATGTTATGTTTACTGCCCTCAAGTTGTTTTCCATTCTCCAAGAAATTCTGAAACAAAGCTATAGATGTCATCCTCTATCTATTCCCACATCTCCCTAATGAATCTGAAATTAAAGCCATCATACCCCGGCGTTTTATCCACTCCACATGTTTAAGCTGCACTTTTTACTTTCTCACGTGATGGAATGGTCTCAAGGAAAGATACCTGCTCCTCTGATAGTCTATAGTGAGCCCCAAAATCAAAATCCACCTCTGGAGTATGTGGTTGTGAGAATCTGTCTTCGAAGTATTTCCGAATCTCACGCTTTAGCTCCTCAACACTCGAATATGTAATGCCATATATTGCGAACTGTGTGATCTCATTCTTCTTCCTTTTAAAAATCGTGGATGCATGGAAGAACTTGTTGTTGTGATCTTTACTACTAAAACCAAAGGTGCGGGCCTTTTGCCTCCACACTCTTTCTCTTCGAAGCAACCCTATATGTAGATGACTCTGGGCCGCTTGTAGTCTAGCACTTTCCATATCATCAAGTTGTCTAGTTTTACCCAAAAGTTGCATCTCATGGACTACATTTTCAAGCTTCTTTATCTTCTCATCCAAACATGCAAATTTTTCTCTACTCCAATTCTTTAAAGGCGCCTTCAGAGCTTTCAACTTATATGGAAAGTCCCATGTTTGGTAGGTTTTCCCACTCCATCCCTAAGACCTTCTAGAAATCGGGGTGCAGAATCCAGCTATCATAGACTCTAAAAGGCTTAGGTCCCCAGTTGATGTTTTTCTCCAATGATAACAACAGGGGGTTATGGTCCGAGAAGCTTCTTTTAAGGCCCTCAAGCCTAATCTCGGGGAATTGAAGAAGCCACTCATTAGTACATAAACATCTATCCAGTCTGCTTTGGATTCCAATCTTCCCCATGTGTAACGGACTCCATGTAGAGGCATATCAATGAGGTGAAGATCATCTACCCAACCTGCAAATTCTCTCATACTTACTTCATATCTGAATTGCCCCTGTCTTTCCCCTGGGTATAGGATCTCATTGAAGTCACCTAGCAATAGTATTGGTGGGCTTAGAGAACCCAATATGTCCCTTAAGGAATCATACATCCTATTTCTTCCCTCTCTATCATTCGGCCCATACAAGATCCCCACACAACAGCTAAAATTTCCTCTGGTCATAAGACCTTCCAAGATTATCCATCTATCCTCAACAATCTTCTGCGTGACTCTAAATATATTCGGGTTCCATATCACAACAACACCACAACTATGAGTCTCGGATGCAAGTGATTCACACCAATCAAAATCATCGGCTCACCATATTCTTTTAACCCGACGACCAAAGGAGTGTCTATGTTTAGTTTCCACAAGTCCCACCAAAGACAATTTATTTCTATTAATTAGATTTCTAATACAAATAGTTTTTTCACCCCTTCCCAAACCCCTCACATTCCAGAATAACAGGTTCATGTTCGACATATGGAAATAATAACACTAAAGCAAAGGAGGAGTCTATACCTCGAGACGAGCCCGACTACTTGCTTCCAAGTTTTGTATACGTTTACTTTTCCGTAGTTCAGAGATGAGCTCCCCTTCATTTGGTGTTGTAGCCCCCGCTACCTTCAATGTCCTCCATGTCTCCAATGCTTCAATTGAATATTGTGTTGGTGTCGATTGGACTGATATTGGGACGAGAAGTGAGTTACCCATTCTTCTTGGCCTTCTCCGCCTTTTCCTTGAAATGTTCTCTGTAGTTTCCACCTCCTTTGGACACAAAGTTGCTGTCTTCTCACCCATCTGTCCATCCATAGATAGAGATGCTTCCGTGGACAGCATGGGATCAAAAGCATTATCTACATGGTGGGCTGGGCAGGAATAGTGTCCCATTAACATCTCATCCAAGAGTAAATTTTCCATGCAAACATCCATGTCATCATGTGCTACTGGAGTATTGTCAACCTCTTCTACGTCATTTCTTCCATCTATGCTTTCATCATTACATGGACCCAATACATTCCCATTCTCCTCTTGCCTTACTGAAACGTCATCCTCATCCTCATGTTGTCCAACATTATCAAATTGCCATTGTCGAATTTCACTCAATGGAGTATTACACTCAGCATCATCTACCCGGTTTAGCCTTGATCTGTTGCTGCCACTGTACTAGACGTCATCCTCCTCATGTTGTCCAACATTATATTATCAAATTGCCATTGTCGAATTTCACTCAATGGAGTATTACACACAGCATCATCAACCCGGTTTAGCCTTGATCTATTGCTGCCACTGTTATCTTCACTACCCTTTGACCTTCCCCCTTCTTCCATGTCTTCACTTTCGTCATTATCATTCCCTTGACCACCATTTTTATGCACCACCATACTACACACATCCACCTTACGCACCCACACTTCACACCCCCCTGACTCCCACTCCACCTTTATGCAAGCCTCGATTTTTTGCTGGGTTCTTGTTAGCACAAGGATTCTGGCTTATGTTAAACACGTTACTCCCTCCTTTTCGTGTTCAACATTAAGAACAGTTCCCCATTTTTCTCCAATTGCCATATAGTTCTCCGGGCTCCAACATATTGGATTTAGACTATGACACTCAAGACATACTACTCGTTCATCATACATTTGCCTTTCCGACCAATTTCAGACGTCGGCGAAAATTTTTCTTATTACAGAGTCAGTAGCCATTGCCCTTTCTTTCTCCTTTTCATCCTCGAAAAGAAAAACCATAGTGTTATGTGATAATGACACCATGTATTCCACCGTTACACCTAATTTCTCAACCATAGTTGCCGCTTCTTTGGGTTTTAAATTTTCGGTCATTTTGACAACTACTGCCCTCTTCATTTTTTCATCCATGGTCTTGCTTGTTTCCAACCTTAAAGCAAAACGGAGTGGGTTTACATACCTGGTACCAGAAAATGACGAGGACCCTATGTGCTTTTTTCCCATGTTGTTCTTGTTGTCTTTTCTCCATGTTCTTACTCTGACTTTCGACCTGCACCTCACTCTGTTTCACAACCACAAGCTCCTTGTAGCTTCTTCCGTCTCGAAAAGCTGGACTCGTTATGTGCTTTGTATGGGTTGTGGTTTTTCCCCTATCTCCATCATGTTTTGTTCTGAATTTCTCACCGATTCTATTAAAACGCGCCATTGACACCCTCATTTTCTTTCCTTTTACCAATGTACCGTCGAGTTTTGCAATGGCTGCCAATGCCTCTCCTTTCCTCCCATACCTCACAAAGCCAAAACTATCTTTACTGTATTTCCTCTTTTTGGTTGAGATAAAGATGACCTTGATTCTTCCAACTTAGAGAATAAGTCAAGAAGCCATTCCTTCTCCATGTGCTCGTGAAGACCGTCCACAAAAACAGAGAAAAGCTTATCCTCCTCCACTAACACCGGCGTCTCCCGGGGCACCCGCCTCCATGGGAGATGAGCAAACCCCCGGTGACCAAACACAGTGTCAGTAGAGGGTCTCGAATGTACGGTCTGTCTTCGAAACTTGGGCGCACCATTTTGAATTTGAAAATCCCGGCTGTCATAACGGTTGTTTTGACGGTTCAGGTCTAAGTAGACACCAGTGGGCAACCTTTGGAAAGATAAACTGCGTGGTGTAGGTCGGCTACGTTGCAATTTTTGAGACTGAACAGTGTCCTTTCGAATACCCCTTGTACCGCCAAACTTTTCTTTGCTCTTTTGTTTGCTCTTTCTCACTCTAACCAACATATCTCTAAACTTTTATATTACATACATATATATATATATATATATATATATATATATATATATATATATATATATATATATATATATATATATATATATATATATATATATATATATATATATATATATATATATATATATATATATATATATATTTGAAAATTTGCAATATATTAATAACGATAGAAGAAACACCACACTGTAACTTGGGACCCCCAAACCCGCCGGCATAAAAAAACCCCCGGAGGGAAAAAAGCCATTGGAAGAAGGGGACCAAGGAACAGGCCACTCAAAACAGCATAGGAGTGGACTATGCATCACCAAGGTTTGCGAACAAACAGAAAGTTTAAAACACCGTACACGCCAAGAAAAGGGAACTAAAACCACCACAAAAATTACTACAAAACACCATACATCACCAAAGATAAGCTAAACCAACACCATGATCTAATATATATATATATATATATATATATATATATATATATATATATATATATATATATATATATATATATATATATATATATATATATATATATATATATATATATATATATATATATATATATATATATATATATATATATATATATATATATATATATATATATATATATATATTCCCACATCTCCCTAATGAATCTGAAATTAAAGCCATCATACCCCGGCGTTTTATCCACTCCACATGTTTAAGCTACACTTTTTACTTTCTCACGTGATGGAATGGTCTCAAGGAAAGATACCTGCTCCTTTGATAGTCTATAGTGAGCCCCAAAATCAAAATCCACCTCTGGAGTATGTGGTTGTGAGAATCTGTCTTCGAAGTATTTCCGAATCTCACGCTTTAGCTCCTCAACACTCGAATATGTAATGCCATATATTGCGAACTGTGTGATCTCATTCTTCTTCCTTTTAAAAATCGTGGATGCATGGAAGAACTTGTTGTTGTGATCTTTACTACTAAAACCAAAGGTGCGGGCCTTTTGCCTCCACACTCTTTCTCTTCGAAGCAACCCTATATGTAGATGACTCTGGGCCGCTTGTAGTCTAGCACTTTCCATATCATCAAGTTGTCTAGTTTTACCCAAAAGTTGCATCTCATGGACTACATTTTCAAGCTTCTTTATCTTCGCATCCAAACATGCAAATTTTTCTCTACTCCAATTCTTTAAAGGCGCCTTCAGAGCTTTCAACTTATATGGAAGTCCCATGTTTGGTAGGTTTTCCCACTCCATCCCTAAGACCTTCTAGAAATCGGGGTGCAGAAACCAGCTATCATAGACTCTAAAAGGCTTAGGTCCCCAGTTGATGTTTTTCTCCAATGATAACAACAGGGGGTTATGGTCCGAGAAGCTTCTTTTAAGGCCCTCAAGCCTAATCTCGGGGAATTGAAGAAGCCACTCATTAGTACATAAACATCTATCTAGTCTGCTTTGGATTCCAATCTTCCCCATGTGTAACGGACTCCATGTAGAGGCATATCAATGAGGTGAAGATCATCTACCCAACCTGCAAATTCTCTCATACTTACTTCATATCTGAATTGCCCCTGTCTTTCCCCTGGGTATAGGATCTCATTGAAGTCACCTAGCAATAGTATTGGTGGGCTTAGAGAACCCAATATGTCCCTTAAGGAATCATACATCCTATTTCTTCCCTCTCTATCATTCGGCCCATACAAGATCCCCACACAACAGCTAAAATTTCCTCTGGTCATAAGACCTTCCAAGATTATCCATCTATCCTCAACAATCTTCTGCGTGACTCTAAATATATTCGGGTTCCATATCACAACAACACCACAACTATGAGTCTCGGATGCAAGTGATTCACACCAATCAAAATCATCGGCTCACCATATTCTTTTAACCCGACGACCAAAGGAGTGTCTATGTTTAGTTTCCACAAGTCCCACCAAAGACAATTTATTTCTATTAATTAGATTTCTAATACAAATAGTTTTTTCACCCCTTCCCAAACCCCTCACATTCCAGAATAACAGGTTCATGTTCGACATATGGAAATAATAACACTAAAGCAAAGGAGGAGTCTATACCTCGAGACGAGCCCGACTACTTGCTTCCAAGTTTTGTATACGTTTACTTTTCCGTAGTTCAGAGATGAGCTCCCCTTCATTTGGTGTTGTAGCCCCCGCTACCTTCAATGTCCTCCATGTCTCCAATGCTTCAATTGAATATTGTGTTGGTGTCGATTGGACTGATATTGGGACGAGAAGTGAGTTACCCATTCTTCTTGGCCTTCTCCGCCTTTTCCTTGAAATGTTCTCTGTAGTTTCCACCTCCTTTGGACACAAAGTTGCTGTCTTCTCACCCATCTGTCCATCCATAGATAGAGATGCTTCCGTGGACAGCATGGGATCAAAAGCATTATCTGCATGGTGGGCTGGGCAGGAATAGTGTCCCATTAACATCTCATCCAAGAGTAAATTTTCCATGCAAACATCCATGTCATCATGTGCTACTGGAGTATTGTCAACCTCTTCTACGTCATTTCTTCCATCTATGCTTTCATCATTACATGGACCCAATACATTCCCATTCTCCTCTTGCCTTACTGAAACGTCATCCTCATCCTCATGTTGTCCAACATTATCAAATTGCCATTGTCGAATTTCACTCAATGGAGTATTACACTCAGCATCATCTACCCGGTTTAGCCTTGATCTGTTGCTGCCACTGTACTAGACGTCATCCTCCTCATGTTGTCCAACATTATATTATCAAATTGCCATTGTCGAATTTCACTCAATGGAGTATTACACACAGCATCATCAACCCGGTTTAGCCTTGATCTATTGCTGCCACTGTTATCTTCACTACCCTTTGACCTTCCCCCTTCTTCCATGTCTTCACTTTCGTCATTATCATTCCCTTGACCACCATTTTTATGCACCACCATACTACACACATCCACCTTACGCACCCACACTTCACACCCCCCTGACTCCCACTCCACCTTTATGCAAGCCTCGATTTTTTGCTGGGTTCTTGTTAGCACAAGGATTCTGGCTTATGTTAAACACGTTACTCCCTCCTTTTCGTGTTCAACATTAAGAACAGTTCCCCATTTTTCTCCAATTGCCATATAGTTCTCCGGGCTCCAACATATTGGATTTAGACTATGACACTCAAGACATACTACTCGTTCATCATACATTTGCCTTTCCGACCAATTTCAGACGTCGGCGAAAATTTTTCTTATTACAGAGTCAGTAGCCATTGCCCTTTCTTTCTCCTTTTCATCCTCGAAAAGAAAAACCATAGTGTTATGTGATAATGACACCATGTATTCCACCGTTACACCTAATTTCTCAACCATAGTTGCCGCTTCTTTGGGTTTTAAATTTTCGGTCATTTTGACAACTACTGCCCTCTTCATTTTTTCATCCATGGTCTTGCTTGTTTCCAACCTTAAAGCAAAACGGAGTGGGTTTACATACCTGGTACCAGAAAATGACGAGGACCCTATGTGCTTTTTCCCATGTTGTTCTTGTTGTCTTTTCTCCATGTTCTTACTCTGACTTTCGACCTGCACCTCACTCTGTTTCACAACCACAAGCTCCTTGTAGCTTCTTCCGTCTCGAAAAGCTGGACTCGTTATGTGCTTTGTATGGGTTGTGGTTTTTCCCCTATCTCCATCATGTTTTGTTCTGAATTTCTCACCGATTCTATTAAAACGCGCCATTGACACCCTCATTTTCTTTCCTTTTACCAATGTACCGTCGAGTTTTGCAATGGCTGCCAATGCCTCTCCTTTCCTCCCATACCTCACAAAGCCAAAACTATCTTTACTGTATTTCCTCTTTTTGGTTGAGATAAAGATGACCTTGATTCTTCCAAACTTAGAGAATAAGTCAAGAAGCCATTCCTTCTCCATGTGCTCGTGAAGACCGTCCACAAAAACAGAGAAAAGCTTATCCTCCTCCACTAACCCGGCGTCTCCCGGGGCACCCGCCTCCATGGGAGATGAGCAAACCCCCGGTGACCAAACACGTGTCAGTAGAGGGTCTCGAATGTACGGTCTGTCTTCGAAACTTGGGCGCACCATTTTGAATTTTGAAAATCCCCGGCTGTCATAACGGTTGTTTGCCGGTTCAGGTCTAAGTAGACACCCGTGGGCAACCTTTGGAAAGATTAAACTGCGTGGTGTAGGTCGGCTACGTTGCAATTTTTGAGACTGAACAGTGTCCTTTCGAATACCCCTTGTACCGCCAAACTTTCTTTGCTCTTTTGTTTGCTCTTTCTCACTCTAACCAACATTCTCTAAACTTTTATACATACATACATATATATATATATATATTATATCTATATATATATATTATATATCTCTTCGAAGCAACCATATATGTAGATGACTCTGTGCCGCTTGTAGTCTAGCACTTTCCATATCATCAAGTTGTCTATTTTACCCAAAAGTTGCATCTCATAGACTACATTTTCAAGCTTCTTTATCTTCTCATCCAAACATGCAAATTTTTCTCTACTCCAATTCTTTAAAGGCGCCTTCAGAGCTTTCAACTTATATGGAAGTCCCATGTTTTGGTAGGTTTTCGCACTCCATCCCTAAGACCTTCTTGAAATCGGGGTTGCAGAAACCAGCTATCATAGACTCTAAAAGGCTTAGGTCCCTAGTTGATGTATTTCTCCAATGATAACAACAGGGGGTTATGGTCCGAGAAGCTTCTTTTAAGGCCCTCAAGCCTAATCTCGGGGAATTGAAGAAGCCACTCATTAGTACATAAACATCTATCCAGTCTGCTTTGGGATTCCAATCTTCCCCATGTGTAACGGACTCTATGTAGAGGCATATCAATGAGGTGAAGATCATCTACCCAACCTGCAAATTCTCTCATACTTACTTCATATCTGAATTGCCCCTGTCTTTCCCCGGGGTATAGGATCTCATTGAAGTCACCTAGCAATAGTATTGGTTGGCTTAGAGAACCCAATATGTCCCTTAAGGAATCATACATCCTATTTCTTCCCTCTCTATCAGTTCGGCCCATATAAGATCCCCACACAACAGCTAATTTCCTCTGGTCATAAGACCTTCCAAGATTATCCATCTATCCTCAATAATCTTCTGCGTGACTCTAAATATATTTGGGTTCCATATCACAAAAACACCACAACTATGAGTCTCGGATGCAAGTGATTCACACCAATCAAAATCATCGGCTCACCATATTCTTTTAACCCGACGACCAAAGGAGTGTCTATGTTTAGTTTCCACAAGTCCCACCAAAGACAATTTATTTCTATTAATTAGATTACTAATACAAATAGTTTTTTCACCCCTTCCCAAACCCCTCACATTCCAGAAATAACAGGTTCATGTTCGACATATGGAAATAATAACACAAAGCAAAGGAGGAGTCTATACCTCAAGACGAGCCCGACTACTTGCTTCCAAGTTTTGTATACGTTTACGTTTCCGTAGTTTCAGAGATGAGCTCCCCTTTATTGGTGTTGTAGCCCCCGCTACCTTCAATGTCCTCCATGTCTCCAATGCTTCAATTGAATATTGTTGTTGGTTTCGATTGGACTGATATTGGGACGGGAAGTGAGTTTACCCATTCTTCTTGGGCTTCCCCGCCTTTTCCTTGAAATGTTCTCCGTAGTTTCCATCTCCTTTGGACACAAAGCTGCTGTCTTTCTCACCCATCTGTCCATCCATTAGATAGAGATGCTTCCGTGGACAGCATTGGGATAAAAAGCATTATCTGCATGGTGGGCTGGGCAGGAATAGTGTCCCATTGACATCTCATCCAAGGATAATTTTCCATGCAAGCATCCATGTCATCATGTACTACTGGAGTATTGTCAACCTCTTCTACGTCATTTCTTCCATCTATGCTTTCATCATTATATGGACCCAATACATTCCCATTCTCCTCTTGCCTTACTGAAACGTCATCCTCATCCTCATGTTGTCCAGCATTATCAAATTGCCATTGTTGAATTTCACTCAATGGAGTATTACACACAGCATCATCAACCCGGTTTAGCCTTGATCTATTGTTGCCACTGTACTAGACGTCATCCTCCTCATGTTTGTCCAGCATTATCAAATTTCCATTGTCGAATTTCACTCAATGGAGTATTACACACAGCATCATCAACCCGGTTTAGCCTTGATCTATTGCTGCCACTGTTATCTTCACTATCCTTTGACCTTCCTCTTCTTCCATGTCTTCACTTTCGTCCTTATCATTCCCTTGACCCCCATTTTTATGCACCACCATACTACCACACATCCACCTTACGCACCCACACTTCGCACCCCCCTGACTCCTACTCCACCTTTATGCAAGCCTCGATTTTTTGCTGGGTTCTTGTTAGCACAAGGATTCTGGCATATGTTAAAACACGTTACTCCCTCCTTTTCGTGTTCAACATTAAGAACAGTTCCCCATTTTTCTCCAATTGCCATATAGTTCTCCGGGCTCCAACATATTGGATTTAGACTATGACACTCAAGACATACTACTCGTTCATCATACATTTGCCTTTCCGACCAATTTCGGACGTCGGCGAAAATTTTTCTTATTACAGAGTCAGTAGCCATTACCCTTTCTTTCTCCTTTTCATCCTAAAAAAAAACCATAGTGTTATGTGATAATGACACCATGTATTCCACCGTTACACCTAATTTCTCTACCATATGTATATATATATATATATATATATATATATATATATATATATATATATATATATATATATATATATATATATATATATATATATATATATATATATATATATATATATATATATATATATATATATATATATATATATATATATATATATATATATATATATATATATCTATATATATATATATATATATATATATATATATATATATTTTGTCAAATGATTTGTATTATATACCGAAAGAGTTTACAAAAGAACGCTCGGGGAGGAAATTAACTCCATCCAAGCCACCAAAAACGCTAGCTCAACAAAAACACAGAGCCCTAGCCCAAAAAAAATAAACACTAAATCCTACTAGATACAATCATATCTATCGATCTACTGTTAACTCTTGCGGCGATTCTAAAGACGATCCCATCTATAACATCCTTCAACCTGCGAGACTGGTTTTCAAAAATCTTTATGTTGCGCTGCTGCCAGATGCTATATATCATCTCTGTCCACAGACCAACAATCAGCTTGGCACGGTCTGTCTTTTTCCTGTTGAGCTTGCTAATCATCTGGATTTCCTCAAGGAAGCTAGTAGAGACAAAAGGCCGAGGAAGGAAGTTGAAAAGCCTGGCTCTGAACTCACGCCCATACTGACACTCAAAAAGCAGATGATGTACCGACTCATTGGACCCACTACACATGACACAATTTGCATCCTCCAAATTAACCCATTTCCCAATTCTATCCTTTGTAGCCAACCGATTTTGAATCGCAAGCCAAGTGATGAATCTTGCGCTCGGGCTAGCCACATTTCTGATCATAATATGCCCCCAGGAGACATTAGGCTCATCGGCGATCAACAGTTCATAAACCTTTCCTATAGAGTACGTACCTCCTTGTGTGATTGTCTCCCATCCACCTAGCTTTTCCACTTGATCACGCTGTTTGAGAATCTTCTTAAAGCACCAGGAAGCATGAATTGAAGGATTTGCATCAAGGATATCTTGGGATTTCAGATAGTAGCTATGGACCCATTTTACCCACAGATTTTCCTTTCGTTGCGTGATATTCCAGAGATGCTTAAGGATAGCGGCTTTGTTCCAAAGAATCATATCTCTAATATTGAGCCCACCCTTTGAATAAGGAAGAACCATTTGTTTCCATGCCACAGCAGCTTTTTTGGATAAGCCCTCCTTCCCGGTCCAAATGAAGGACCTACACACGTTTTCCACCATCTTGATCAGTTTCTTGGGAAGACAAAAAATTTGGGCCCAAAAATTCTGCATACCACCAATCACACTATATATATATATATATATATATATATATATATATATATATATATATATATATATATATATATATATATATATATATATATATATATATATATATATATATGTATATATATATATCACTAGTAAAAAAAGTCTTATTAGTGACCCCCTATTTGTATCTTTTATTGAAATATAAGATACAAATAATGTTTTTTGTATCTTATATTTTAACAAAATATACAAATAAATCCTATTTATTTTGTACCTTGTGTTTAAACACGCGATACAAATAACTATTATTTGTATCGTGTATTTAAACACGCGATACAAAAAGTATTATTTGTATCGCATGTTTAAACACAAGATACAAATAATGAATTAAGAGAAATAATGAAATAGAGGCGGGGTTTTGAAAGATTAATTTCATGGCTTTCACAGACGAATCTTTAGAGGGCTTCGTTAATCTTCATCTCCACGCTTAATTGGGCTTCATCTCCACACTTAATTCTCACAAAATTTCAGAGGGCTTCATCACTTTCATCCCTAATTTCAGAGGGCTTCATCACTTTCATCCCTAATTTCAAAGGGCTTCGTTAATCTGACCGAAAACTAGATATCAGAGGGCAAGGTTCAACCTCCATTTGCGACTTGCTGTATGTCTTCATCCCTAATTTTTGTTATCTTTCTTTGTGTTTATTTTGTTATCTTATTGCTTCAGTTTGCATCTTTCTAATTTGAGATTTCTGTTTGTCTTCATCACTTTCTGTTTCTTCATCCCTAATTAAACCTCCACGCTTAATCTTCATCTCCCTGATTCATCTTTCTTTATTTGAGTTACTACAACATTCATAGTTATGTCTGCTAACAAGATCCAATTTAATGGGACTAAAACAATGAATAATGCTTGGATAATAAATAAAAGGGCCCTCGCTCAAAACCAATAAATAGGGCAAGGCTTTGTTTTGATAATGGCGGAGATTACAATGTTGATGAAAGAGAAACCAGCGGAGGTGGAGGGTATGAGAACAGAGGTAACATAGAGGAAAATAGGCAGGATTGAGAAATAGATGTTTGAAAATTATGCAATTTTTACATGATGTATTACTATGAAGTTTGAAATCTTTAATTTTTCCAAACAAAAGAATTGAATTTATGAATTCAGATTTGAAAATTTACAATTAAATTCCAGATTTTGAAATGAAATCCAAGCACTACCTAATGCAATTCTAATCTAAGAATTCAATTGAGGCAAAGATGAACAAACTTGTGAGTCTTTATGTAACACCCCTGAATTTCCGACTCTTAAACGAAACCAAAACCGTTAAGGACGAGAGGAAATTCGGGTGTCACATAAAAAGAAAGAGAAAATAATTTTGATAAACGTTAAAGATTAACTTTAAAGAGATGAGTAAAATTTTCGGCAGCATCTACTCTAAAATTGTGCGTCTTTTTGTAGAAAACAAAAGTTATTTAAAATCTAATAAAGCAAAGGCATCAATAGCCTATCAAAACTATGTCACGGCGGAATGATTCATCGCCGGCTTCTCAAATCAACATGCCAAGCATGGATCGTGGTTCCAGTGTCGGCGCTTGCGTTTTAGACTGACTAGACTCTTTAAATCCGTACAACATTATAAACTACGCAGCGGAAATACAAAATACACAAAGGAGGACACAAGGCCTCATAACCAACGTATACAGACAAAGTTTAAAAAAGATAAATAAGAACTACAAAATCAAAGAATAGCTATATGACACGAGTTATACTTCGCCCTTGTCACTCTCCCCCAATGCAATGCAATGCAAAAAGAAGCTCCAATACCTGCTACGACTGTCCATGATCCTCCTACTGCTCGACATTAGACCAAGACCCATGTGTCATAGCAGGACAATCATAGAAAGTCATCAAATAAACAAACATAAACACAAACACGTACACGTCAGGAACTAGCATCAAATATAATAAGACCAACTAACAAAAACATTATGTTATACAACATAAGATAATTGCATAGGACACAAGGACAAATATTAATCGTTTACCGTCCACCTATGCTTCTTGGATAAAATGTGAGTCGTCACATTTCTCTTCTCAAAACGTAAACTCTTGCAGAACACGCGTAGTATCAACTCAACCAAGGAGTGAACAAACTATCTAACACGTGACCCTATAGAGCTTGTCTATCTTAGAGTAAGCGTATTTATAGCCCATCTTTGGGAGTAATAACTCCTTTGAGGTAAGTTAGCTTAGGTGCACTTCTCGCTAGTATGAACTACTCTATCATTGAATACTCAATGAGTCAATGTTTAATTAATGTGTAAGATTTCTACGAATCAATAAGCTTTCTATGAATGAGTAACATTCTATGAGTATATCTTTTCTTCACTTCATGGCAGTGACATGGCCATGGGCGTTATCGGCCACCTGGCGCCCATGGTAAAGTATGAGCTCATACCCCCTCCAGCTGACCCTCTCGGGTCCTACCTTCGGGAAACTAACACTGGGTACTAATCCAGTGGAGAGGCAACCATATTGGGGTTTGCAAGGCCCGCATGGTGACACCTCAGTCAAGGGGCGTTATCGGCCACCCGGCGCCCAATTGACAAGGTATGCTCATACCCCCCTTACGGTGGTCCCGTCGAACCTAACCTAGGGGACTACTAAATCAACCGAATATAATCCAGTTGAGTCACGCCAGCTAATCATAATTTAGTACCTTATCAAAGGAGAATAACTCCCGCTTTTGACTATTAATGAGTGCCCTGGGATAGCAAAACGCCGAAACCCACTGAGAAACTCAACTAAAATATGGAATTCACCTGTAAACGAGTCATTCTAACTTCGAGTAAGGCATAATCTAATTCTCAAATAAATAAGGGGATGGTCCCCTCCTTCTACCAACACTCTCATTCACTAAACTATTCTAAGCGCAAGGTTTGCATAATCGGTAGCTCTTCATATAAAATGTATTCATTGGTATCTCGTTGTTTCGACACAGTGCATATCATCAAATAATAATAATAAAGTCTTAAAGCAATTGCATATAAGGATAGTTACTGCGTGTACTTACCTGCAGCTCCACTGCACTCCTAAAAACGAGTCAGATAAATCGCCAAGAAAAAGGTCTTACGCCCTCCTTATGAACCGGGCACCTATGCACTATTAAAGCAAGACTAATAAGCCTACTTGACATCATTTAAGAGGCATTGACTTCAAACAAACTACACTATTAACCAAACAGGTTTCGATTCAAGCTAATACGCACTCTAAACGTACTTATGCGATAAGTTCAACGCATGTTCACAATGAACTACGCCACCACTTTCAACCAAACCATATAATTAGATTTCAGTCAATTCTATATCAAGATGTGTTCAAGTGAAAAGACGTAATCATACGCTTGCGCGTTATAATGAAACTAATCATGAAAAGTTTATGAGCCTATAATATATGATGTTACACTTAATATCAATCATATTACTCATAGTAGCAATGATTTGTTACATTTTCAAGGTAGGAATAAATTAAATTTGTAGCTTGACGAACTAATAACGATTCGTATAACTTGGGTCAAATTCGCAAAACTTAGCAACACCATTGAACATATCAATATAACAACCAAGCTCAATTATGTACAAGCAACCCACTACAATCATTGAAATTGGTCGCGATCAGCTCAAAACTAATAACCTCATCAAACAACTATAACCATGACAATACTTTCATTAATGACAATTGCAACCTTAATCTTTCTTAGTAATTAATACTATCATTTACACTACAACAATAGATATCAATAATACTAATCACAACACCATGATTAGTGTCATACAAACGATAACTAGCCACCATTCATCCACAATGTCACATACACAAGCTTATACAAATTTTTAATCAATAAAACACCATCCATGCGACAAAAGGAGTACATACTACTTTTAAATTCATCAATCCTAATTTATTCAAGTTCAATTCAAACTTTCTAATACTAACCCACTTTAAATTTTATCAAAATATAACTTAATCTAAGTTGAAATTCATGAATTTACCCAAAATATTACCTTTAAATTCATCACAATATAAACCCTAACTTATTTATGTTCAACTTAACTCCTAACTCTACCCAAATCAATTTAGAGTATAAATAACAATTAAATTTAAGAACAACATTAACATTCATATAACTTGAAATTATAAGAATAAAAGTTAAAAGAAAAGGAGTTTAAATAGCTCAAGGTAAAGAATATGGCTTACAATAGGAAATAGGCAGCCCTAGCTGCTGCCAGGTGCCCAAAACGCAGCTGTACCGCTGCTTTGGTGGTGCAGACGGCTGCCGGAAGGGAGGGGGAGGCGGTTGCTGCAGCTGGTGCAGGCTGCCGGCTGCTGTCCTGACGCCGGTGGTGCCGCCAGCTGCTGGTGGAAAGGGAGATGGGGTGTGAAGAGGGAGAGTAAGGAGGAAGAAGGAGAACTAAAAAATGGATAAATGAGTGTGACGGCTCACTCCTTCAAAACAAATGGGTTTTATTCAAAATAAACCCTAACCCTCAAAAGTTTTGGGCTCTTCTACTCACGAGGCCCATTAATTTTAACCCGAAATATTAAAAGAGGAACTTCGTTTGGCTCGAGTTTAAAAACGAAATTATTATGACTATTATTAACTTTACTAAATTTTTATTTAAATAATAATTTCCCATTTAATTAAACGTATACATGAATGTCATTAAATATATGTATGGGTCAAAATGTTAAATTTCCGATGTTTAATAATAATATATAAAGAAATTATTTTTTTTAATCGCAATTTAAATTATAAATAAGTTATCATCGAATTTGCGGGGTGTTACAGACTACCCCTCTTAAAAGAAGTTTCGTCCCCGAAACTTGAGAATAGTAAACTCTAATGTGAAAATTCTCTACCCCTCCTCATCCATATTGGCTTCATTCGGAGCCTAGAGCCTAACCACTTCTTATTAAAGATGTCTTAGGTTTTCACTAAAACATACAAATGTGACTACATTTCATTGTTTTCTCAAAATTTTAACCTCATAAGTCACACCAATTTGCATCCAAGTATAAATAAACACGTAATAGGACACACTTTTCACTGATAAACATGCAATGATACACAATTCAAAGAAGAAAACGCTCGAAAACGCGCAAAAATCTATTGCATTCTACCCCCCTTAAAAGCTTAGTTACGACCCCGTAACTCAACTAACCTCAAAATAGGACAATCCGAATCTTCAGACTTCATAAGGTCCTATAAATTTCGGGCTTGACTTGCTTTTAATAACAATTCTCAATACTCCTTTCATCGGCCGAAATCCTCAATAGTATTCTCCCATAGTGCACGCATATTGAATTATAGTAGACCATCTTTCAAGTTTATTTATTAAACATCACCATCCCTTATCTTTCACTTATTTACCTCATAGAACAGTCGACTAGATGAGACGTTTGCTTAATTCACTTTACTTTAATTTATTGACTTCAAATATCATATATGAAAAGGCTGGATAATAGTATAGGTCTCAGAATAACAATTATGTCAACATATTTTAGAGTGAGGAAGATCATACTAGAACAATTAAAGCAACTATGCTTGAATAAGGGAGTTTACTAGGGTAACATTGGGCTTATATCGAGTGACCTTATTCATAAAAGTTGGTACGTTTGTACGACTACGATGCAATATGTTGAATTTGGATGGTTGCACAACGTAAGAAAGCATGGTTACTACATGAAGGAGTGTAGAATTATTAATACTTATAAAGAAACAAATTTACTTCCGAACGAATTTCAAGAGAACTACTCAAGTATTTTACAAAGGCATGGGTGTAGTTGATGGAGTAAGGGTAGTAAAATCATTCCAAAGTAGAATTTAACAACCGTTGTCAACTAGTAGATGGACAGACATTATAAACTTTTACTAACAATTGATAACATGATTATAAGTTAATTTAAAGTCATTTCAACTTAGAAAAGCCTTAGGATATAAAGGTATACTACTTAAACTCCAATTAAAAGATAAAATCCACTTTTATATTTTAACTCAATTAACTTTTGAATTATTTGTTTTAACTTGACAAGCTTATCTCTGAAAAGGCAAAAAAAACAAAACACTCGATGCTTTACCTTAAAACGTTAATGAGTTTCATATATGTAGATGGTTACTTTAGTTATGCAATAGGATCATTAGTTAAGTTATACATTTAGAAAGACTATCTACGATAAATATTTTGAGAACAAAATAGAATATTCATTGTGATTCAACCACCACATCCATAACCATCCCATCTGTAGAATCCTTCAACTCCATCGTAACAAATCATTAATACTATATTTGGATTATCAACTTAACAATATTCTCAAAATGATTCATACTACGATAAACATATAATTCTCTAAGTCATTGCACTTAATCCAAGGAACACGACACAAGCTAAACCAATATACTATACTAATGAGATACTTAATACTATTGATAACAAAAAAAAATGCAACGAAAGGTAGGTGTGTTGATGGTCAAACCCACTATAGTGCAGAATGGTCATGATCACTTTCAGACTCTCATACTTGAAAGACATTTTCAAAACCTAACTAAAGATCTTTTATTTAACATACCAAGGTCGGTTAATCATTACCGCTAATTAATTATACCCGACACTTTTGTGCTCTTGTATGCGTTACACATCAATAATTAATCTCTTTACTTAAAACATACTCTAAGCTTTTACATAACTTCTTGATTCTAAACCATGACTCGATGCATGACTAAACAAAAACTCACACTCATGCTACCACATAACAATTCATACAACATGCTACATATAATACACCAATTAAGTATGATTTGAAAATACACATGATTATACTTGGATGATTATACATCAATACATGATCTCAGCTTTATATATTTAAGTTAATAATGCTTTTTTTTTATCATAACATAATTCTAACCTTTTGTCTAACAGGTAATACTCTTTTCATCAATCATATAGGATCAAATCATATGTAACATATTAAAGCATATATCATGACTCGATTAGTAGATCAACAACTCAAATTCATAACTCTGAACATGATGCATGTTTCCAGTATATGATCCAATTATATACCAAATTTATTATTTTTTTTTTGTCACTGCAGTTGGTAATTATACGTTCACAACCATGATATTAATACATATAAGAACTTGATTTCATGAAGCAATCAATGGAAAATTCTTTGTAACCTGATTTAGACTTACTGGAGGGGTCGAAACATATTTTCAAACCACTTTAGTAGGGTAATAGAATTAAAACAAAATTGGATGGGTTTGGTAGTAATACACCTGAAATATCTGTCTGAACTTGTTTCATAACAAATGACCGCAAATTACTACAGAACTAATTCAATATGTTATGTACGTTTTTAAGCATGTGCTATTCAAATTTGATGCAAGATAAGTCAAAACGTCTAGGAATAAGTTCAAACTTCTTTGGTACTTAATATAGAATGCACTTCTAATTGATCTTTCATATAGCTTGGATGCATAATAACTTTGTACGTATGATTAAAAACTTAGAAAAAGGCATATCAAAAATTATTGCAACCAAAACAAAATAAAAGAACAAGTAAGTTTGAACCAGTCGAATTAGTGTCATTCATATATTAACAACTTTTGATTCTTCATATTCTAACGTACTCCATCAACGTAACTATTTAGACATGACACGTTTGGATCCATACTTAACCATATATCCTCAATAATCTAAGACAATAACCAATGGTCTCCAATTTGCACTATTCCTTAGTTTTTTTTTTAAATGCGGGAGGCGCAAAAGCAAGGCGCATTTTTTTTGAAATTGAGCACTACTCTAAGGTATAAATAATAATTTATCATTGACAACAACATGAACAAAACTATTACCATTTGATATACATAAAACACCAACTTGACTTCAAAACCCATAATATTATCACTTTATTTACAGACTATCGTATCAGTTATCTAACCAATCGATTTAATTTACATTAATGAGTAAATCTTATCCTATTTTTGATTTCTTGTCCTTATTCATGTTTGGACTACTTACTATCATAGGTGCACAATCATTAACCATATTCAAAAGAATTATGATCACCACATTCTATGTTATGATGAGTGAATACACACTACAACAAAAGGTGGAGTTTTTAGACGCTTAAATTTCAACGCAACAGAAAGCGTCGAAAAAAAAACACGGAGTTTTTAGACGCTTGTTTTTCGATGCACAAAACCGTCGATAATACACATTTTTAATTGTCGAAAATAAAAAAAAAATTAAAGGAATGGAAGAGCGGGATTTATCCCGCCTAAAACAAACAAAATGGCATCACAGCGCAAACAAAAACCCTAGCCGCTTAAGAGATAATTTCACTTCATCCTTTCATCATCCCAAAACAACTTCTCTGCAAGTCTACGATCTGGGCACTAAGTGCGTGCTGTCGTCACCGCCGTCACTATCTCATCCTCGCCGCCATCACCATATCATCGTCGTCGTCGTCGCCGTCACCATCACCATCACCATCTCATCCTCGCCGTTAGATTTACCATCATTCAATTTAAATCTGCTAGGCATTGTTCTTCTTCCTTCTTTGTTTAACATTGATACAATTCTACACTTTTACTTAATATTTAATATACTTTTGAGATTAGTGATATACCTTTTGCTTTTGATTTGGGTCTATTTAAGTTTTGTTATTTCACAAATAATTTTACATTCGCTTCGTTGATAAGATTAATTCTATTTTGCTGTTTAGATTTGACTTCTAAGTTGGTTATTCTTTGTAAAACATTAATTCTATTTTGCTGTTTAGGGTTTTTGGGTTTTTTAAATACTTGGTGAGAAATGTTTAAGAGTACTGAGAATTTTTAATATTAAGACTATGGAGGATTTAACAAGGTATATAGAAGTTCTTAAAAAGCTAATATATTTACAATATTCTAATATATTCACAATATTGTGTTAGGGTTTTAATTTCTAGTTGAAGTATGTCTCTTATTATAAAAATTAGTACTATAGTTTTATTAGGTGATTAATCAAGTTTGTTTTGCATGATATATTACTTTAGGTTGACTACCTCTGATGGGAAGCAAAAGCTTAAAGGAATTCTGCAATAAAGCTTTTCAAACATGGTTTCTTCTGGGTCAATTTAGAATTTGGGTCTTATTCAAATTCTCGAATACACACTCAATGACATTTCAAACAAACCAGAAAAGTAAGTCCCTAATCGTATTTCACTTGAAAACTTTTGATTTATTGTATGAATCTTTCAACTGATTATTGATTCAAAAATGTAACTTGTAACTAGGTATTTACTTATAACTAAGTGTGAGGCTGTGTCGCCTGCCCTTGAGGCAGAGGTGAAATCAGAGGTATTTACTTGAAAACTTCTTGCATGATTATTTCTTTTGTGATGCATAATTATTGCTACCATTTAAAGTTCTGCAACTTTTTTTTATTTCAAATGACCATAAGAAGGTCAATGGTAGAAGTTTTATTATTTTTAATGGCATAACTTTGGAGGTTGGGCATCATGTTCATGTTCATGAATTGGAAGATTATGAATGTGGATAGTAAATTTCTGACCTTTCAGTTTGTACAAGAGTGGTTCCATATCATGTTAATTTTGTGTTTAGATTGATTTGGGTTTGTTCTTGGAACGGATTTATGCCATGAATTTGTATCTTTTTGGTCAATTAGTAGCTTTGTACCCTTTTGTTGATTTAGCATGGTTCAAGTTGGTGTGATCGATCATCTTGCAAAATATTTAATTGATTAGTATGGAGTTTCAAAGAGATACATTGAAGCACATGATAAAACAAGGAAATGATGGAAGTTAGTTTTAGTTTATGCTAGTTAAAATATAAGTTTGAAATTGAAAACAATACCTTAAAGATTGTTCGGTACATCTATGGAATTTTGTGATGATGAACTCAATACCATAGATATGGGGTTTCTATTTACTTCTGCTTCTGAATTCGATTGGGGCATTGGTGACACACCTAAAAAGATCAGCTCGAATAAGCGAGAAAGCAAAAGCAACTCCTCCAACTCATGAAAGTGAGCCCCTCCAACTCTTGAAGCAATGTGCATCAGCTCAGTGTGCATCAGTTTGGTTGCATAAGTACATACTACTCACATTCACTTTGATAATTTTAATTATTGTGAGGACTGAGCACAATTGATCTAGCTCTTACTTTCATTTGTTCTGTTTAATAATTAGTGATCATATTGTGCAGGTCGTTTTCTTCACAAAAAATTATCATTCCGCATGCACAGTAAGGACTTTGCAACTTTTATCTAACATGGAATTTACTCTTGAGGAAACTCTTACTAATGTAGTGGATGTTCTTTTTTAAGTAGCTACCATTAGATTTAATGTTTCGTATACTATTGCATCAACTTAGACCACTTACAATTGATCTTTGTTTGATGAGATTAATTTCCATACTTATTAGCTTTCCGTATACTATTGCAGAAAAGGCCAATTAGGTGTCCATGGGGAATAACTATTGTGGGACTATATGATTGTGGAAGCCTTGACTGTATGGTTTTCTTTTGTATTTAACATCCCGTTATGTGACCTGATTAGTAAAGAATATACTATACTCTGTGCAGGTTGGGTATTGCAGCTGATGTTGTTGATACCGTGGCTGCTGCTGATGTATGTCAAAGTTGCTGCTGTCATTGCTGTCACGTGTTGTGGTTGTTGCTCCAGCTGCTTTTGTTTTTTTTTTATCAATATATTTTTTTGTGTTGAGCATTTACGTTATAATAATTTGGAATTTTGGATCATCTATGTAAATTGTTGACAATATTTTTGGGCGAATAAAATCATCATTTTGTTGTATAGTAATTTAAACTTGTATTTTTATGATATTAGCATCATCTATGGTTATGGGATTGATATGGAAAAGGCTAATATATATTGGGATGAGGACAAATAATTATGGTTATATTTTCATTTTGATGTATAAAAGTTTCTAAAATAGCAAGCACTTTTCGTTACTTGGTATTTTCCACGCTTTAAAGCGTCGAAAATATTTGGTGTTTTCCACGCTTTAAAGCGTCGAAAATATCAGGTATTTTTTCCACGCTTTAAAGCGTCGCAAATATTTAGTATTTTCCACGCTTATAACCGTCTAAAATTGTGAAAATGGTAGCATATTTCAATTTTTTCAATGTTTACAACCGTCGAAATAGTAGCATCTTCGACGCTTTAAAGTGTCTAAAAGCGCAAAATTTTGTTTGGTTTTAAGGTGCGAAATCTTATTTTCCACAGTTAAATGCGTCGAAAAAATTGATTTTATGGACGAAAATAAGCGTCGAAAAAAAAGCGTCGAAAATTTCTGACTCTATTTTTTTCGACGCTTTTCCAAGCGTCGAAAATATATTTTCCGACGCTTAAAACCATCGAAAAAACCTATATTTTTCCGTAGAAAAGCTCCGTGTTTTTTTGTAGTGACACTTAATAAATAAAATGTACAGATAATTAAACAATAGATTTATGTATAGCATCCATATCAAAACTCATAAGCTTTATAGAAACAATTAACATGAACAAATGTCCGTGCACATAAGACCAAAGTTTATACTATTCTCACCATTAAGAGGAAATACTAGATGAAACTAACTTCTATATAATTCCATTATTCATACATTGTTTTCTGTAAATAATACCTATCACGCAACTCATGAATCGCCCAAAATACGTAATAATTGTCATTAATACTCGATAACACATAAATCAACTCTACTAATTTGTAACATCATATCATCTTTCAAACCACAATCATAACTTTAACAACACACATGAGCATGAGACTTATAACAAGGTAAACAAACTATATATTTATCTATACACGTGCAATGATAATCGTTATGCATGAATATGTAATATGCACCTATCCCATCTCTACCCAACTCTCACGAATAACTTCTAGCTTCAAGCAATTTCTCAATGAATTAAAAAAAACACAAAGCATCAAAATAGGAACCACTGGCTCTGGTAACCATCTGTAACACCCCTGAATTTCCGACTCTTAAACGAAACCAAAACCGTTAAGGACGAGAGGAAATTCGGGTGTCACATAAAAAGAAAGAGAAAATAATTTTGATAAACGTTAAAGATTAACTTTAAAGAGATGAGTAAAATTTTCGGCAGCATCTACTCTAAAATTGTGCGTCTTTTTGTAGAAAACAAAAGTTATTTAAAATCTAATAAAGCAAAGGCATCAATAGCCTATTAAAACTATGTCAGGGCGGAATGATTCATCGCCGGCTTCTCAAATCAACATGCCAAGCATGGATCGTGGTTCCAGTGTCGGCGCTTGCGTTTTAGACTGACTAGACTTTAAATCCGTACAACATTATAAACTACGCAGCGGAAATACAAAATACACAAAGGAGGACACAAGGCCTCATAACCAACGTATACAGACAAAGTTTAAAAAAGATAAATAAGAACTACAAAATCAAAGGATAGCTATATGACACGATTTATACTTCGCCCTTGTCACTCTCCCCCAATGCAATGCAATGCAAAAAGAAGCTCCAATACCTGCTACGACTGTCCATGATCCTCCTGCTGCTCGACATCAGACCAAGACCAATGTGTCATAGCAGGACAATCATAGAAAGTCATCAAATAAACAAACATAAACACAAACACGTACACGTTAGGAACTAGCATCAAATATAATAAGACCAACTAATAAAAACATTATGTTATACAACATAAGATAATTGCATAGGACACAAGGACAAATAGTAATCGTTTACCGTCCACCTATGCTTCTTGGATAAAATGTGAGTCGTCACATTTCTCTTCTCAAAACGTAAACTCTTGCAGAACACGCGTAGTATCAACTCAACCAAGGAGTGAACAAACTATCTAACACGTGACCCTATAGAGCTTGTCTATCTTAGAGTAAGCGTATTTATAGCCCATCTTTGGGACTAATAACTCCTTTGAGGTAAGTTAGCTTAGGTGCACTTCTCGCTAGTATGAACTACTCTATCATTGAATACTCAATGAGTCAATGTTCTATTAATGTGTAAGATTTCTACGAATCAATAAGCTTTCTATAAATGAGTAACATTCTATCAGTAGATCTTTTCTTCACTTCATGGCAGTGACATGGCCATGGGCGTTATCGGCCACCCGGCGCCCATGGTAAAGTATGAGCTCATACCCCCTCCAGCTGACCCTCTCGAGTCCTACCTTCGGGAAACTAACACTGGGGTACTAATCCAGTGGAGAGGCAACCATATTGGGGTTTGCAAGGCCCGCATGGTGACACCTCAGTCAAGGGGCGTTATCGGCCACCCGGCGCCCAATTGACAAGGTATGCTCATACCCCCCTTACGGTGGTCCCGTCGAACCTCACCTAGGGGACTACTAAATCAACCGAATATAATCCAGTTGAGTCACGCCAGCTAATCATAATTTAGTACCTTATCAAAGGAGAATAACTCCCGCTTTTGACTATTAATGAGTGCCCTGGGAGAGCAAAACGCCGAAACCCACTGAGCAACTCAACTAAAATATGGAATTCAGCTATAAACGAGTCATTCTAACTTCGAGTAAGGCATAATCTAATTCTCAAATAAATAAGGGGATGGTCCCCGCCTTCTACCAACACTCTCATTCACTAAACTATTCTAAGCGCAAGGTTTGCATAATCGGTAGCTCTTCATATAAAATGTATTCATTGGTATCTCGTTGTTTCGACACAGTGCATATCATCAAATAATAATAATAAAGTCTTAAAGCAATTGCATATAAGGATAGTTACTGCGTGTACATATCTGCAGCTCTACTACACTCCTAAAAACGAGTCTGATAAATCGCCAAGAAAAAGGTCTTACGCCCTCCTTATGAACCGGGCACCTATGCACTATTAAAGCAAGACTAATAAGCCTACTTGACATCATTTAAGAGGCATTGACTTCAAACAAACTACACTATTAACCAAACAGGTTTCGATTCAAGCTAATACGCACTCTAAACGTACTTATGCGATAAGTTCAACCCATGTTCACAATGAACTACGCCACCACTTTCAATCAAACCATATAATTAGATTTCAGTCAATTCTATATCAAGATGTGTTCAAGTGAAAAGACGTAATCATACGCTTGCGCATTATAATGAAACTAATCATGAAAAGTTTATGAGCCTATAATATATGATGTTACACTTAATATCAATCATATTACTCATAGTAGCAATGATTTGTTACATTCTCAAGGTAGGAATAAATTAAATTTGTAGCTTGACGAACTAATAACGATACGTATAACTTGGGTCAAATTCGCAAAACTTAGCAACACCATTGAACATATCAATATAACAACCAAGCTCAATTATGTACAAGCAACCCACTACAATCATTGAAATTGGTCGCGATCAGCTCAAAACTAATAACCTCATCAAACAACTATAACCATGGTAATACTTTCATTAATGACAATTGCAACCTTAATCTTTATTTGTAATTATTACTATCATTTACACTACAACAATAGATATCAACAATACTAATCACAACACCATGATTAGTGTCATACAAACGATAACTAGCCACCATTCATCCACAATGTCACATACACAAGCTTATACAAATTTTTAATCAATAAAACACCATCCATGCCACAAAAGTAGTACATACTACTTTTAAATTCATCAATCCTAATTTATTCAAGTTCAATTCAAACTTTCTAATACTAACCCACTTTAAATTTTATCAAAATAATACTTAATCTAAGTTAAAATTCATGAATTTACCCAAAATACTACCTTTAAATTCATCACAATATAAACCATAACTTATTTATGTTCAACTTAACTCCTAACTCTACCCAAATCAATTTAGAGTATAAATAACAATTAAATTTAAGAACAACATTAACATTCATATAACTTGAAATTATAAGAATAAAAGTTCAAAGAAAAGGAGTTGAAATAGTTCAAGGTAAAGAATATGGCTTACAATAGGAAATAGGCAGCCCTAGCTGCTGCCAGGTGCCCAAAACGCAGCTGTACCGCTGCTTTGGTGGTGCAGACGGCTGCCGGAAGGGAGGGGGAGGCGGCTGCTGCAGCTGGTGCAGACTGCCGGCTGCTGTCCTGACGCTGGTGGTGCCGCCAGCTGCTGGTGGAAAGGGAGATGGGGTGTGAAGAGGGAGAGTAAGGAGAAAGATGGAGAACTAAAAAATGGATAAATGAGTGTGACGGCTCACTCCTTCAAAACAAATGGGCTTTATTCAAAATAAACCCTAACCCTCAAAAGTTTTGGGCTCTTCTACTCACGAGGCCCATTAATTTTAACCCGAAATATTAAAAGAGGAACTTCGTTTGGCTCGAGTTTAAAAACGAAATTATTATGACTATTATTAACTTTACTAAATTTTTATTTAAATAATAATTTCCCATTTAATTAACGTATACATGAATGTCATTAAATATATGTATGAGTCAAAATGTTAAATTTTCGATGTTTAATAATAATATATAAAGAAATTATTTTTTTTAATCGCAATTTAAATTATAAAAAAGTTATCATCGAATTTGCGGGGTGTTACACTTTATACACATTCAACAATCTCAAATGAGATAAATGCTAGGCTAACTCGATTACATGGTTAAATTATTTATTTGCTTACCTTTTTGTTTTTTGTGACAATTATTTTCCAAAAATATTAATATCATGCATGTTAGTGTCTCCACTTCGAATTAACTTATATGTTTCCCTTTTAAGGTTATCTTCTTTCTGTAATATATGTTGCTTATGGTGACTATGTTGCTAATCTTCCTTTTCTTTTTGAAGTTGCATGAACAATATCGGTGTAGAACAATAAAGTGAGTTTTGGAATCATAGTATTGATGCATCATGTGGTTTTGAGGAAGAAATATCTGATTCTGATGGTAATAACCTATTAACATGTTTTTTGAGTTGAATATTAGCATGTTATCTGGTCTTACATATGATCAAGTGAATAAAGGCACAAATATTTTCCATGTAGTATGAGATATTAACTCTTCCGTGCTTCATTATCAATCTATTAAAAAAACTACTTTTATTTTGTAGTATACAAGCAGTTTTCCTCATCGTTCTGCAGTTAATGTTGTCTTTCCTGAACAGCTCTTTCATCTTTCATCCATTTCATTCCTGAATATAATCTCTTACCCTTTTCTTTCACATTACCCAACATCATTAAGACAACAAGTGTTTTATTATTTGAAAAATCTGAAATCTCCCTTTTACAATGTAATATGTCTCTTATTTATAGGCTAAGAGACTTCCTAAAGGTGGTTAAGGCTTTAAAAAAGTACATAAGGGAAGCATTAAAAATATTACATGTTAAACATATGCACGTTTTTATGCACAAAAATAAGAAAATAACATGCAAAAAAAATGACAGCAGCGTTTTTGCGAACAAGGGACCTTCAGCAGCTGTTTTGGAGGTCTTCTTGCAATTTTCTATGGAATTCTTAGGATAATATGTAAATTTCCAAGTGTAGAGATTCCAAAACTTCCTTTGTTATCTTCTACTTTGATTGGAGTAGCTGTTTGTGAAGCCCACAAGGTGGCCTGGTCGCTCAAAATGCCCGACTGTTCTGACAGCAGAAATGGCGACTGTCCAACCTTCACCTCCATTTCTAGTGGTTCTCTTGTGCTCATTGGAGGTGGTCTTGGGTCTTGATAGTAAGAACCATGTATAGAGATTCTAGATTTTCCCTTGGTGTCCCCAAAGGTGCTCAGATTAATTCGTGAAGATGCCCGCAAGGTGGGCTGCTCAAACGAAATTTGCGGTGGTTCAATTTGAGTGTTTATTGTTGTTTCTTGGGGTATTTGATGCATGTGTTGATTTCTAAGCTGTGTATCATCACAACCTTGCCCCATATCTTCTTCTCCTACACTTGAACCATGTGTGCCATGCATATTTGGTTCAACTTATAACTCATAAGCAATTAAAACTAAGAAAATAAACCTAAAAATTTCATAAAGGCAATCGTATGAGAAATGGTTGTTGCTGCTGCTTGGTTACTGTCCAACTTGTGTTGTACGATTGTCTTTCCATTCAACTATGATCTTGTATATCTCCCCCATGATTGTTGCATAACTTCCTGTTATCCCGTGCTGTTACACAATTTGAAGTCTTCAATCGTAGGTATGGTTGCTGCTGCTTGGTTACAGTTTCTTTAAAAATCAATCCTAGATTCCATGATCTGTACAATTAACTCCCCATGCTTGGTTACAATTTCTTTATACACAATCCTGGTTTCTTTTTCTTTCATCAACTTTTGTGGTTTCATTTTAGTGCTTACAAATCTTATAGGGCAAGGCTCAAAGGCCAAAGTAACAACACGACGTTACTTTTTAAGCAAATAAAGGTATATATGGGTTATTCTTGTATTATCTAAATATTTAAGTTGTATAGCATTTAATTTAGCTCATTTTTCTAATTTTATCAGTGTGCCCAACAACCCGGCGGGAGAGAGTGTGGCTACTACGTCATGAGGTTTATGTATGAGATAGTTAATCAATATAGTCAATGTATGGGTGATTTGGCACAAGTGAGTTTATTTCTCGATTTTTATTATGCTTTCTAGCTATGTTGTTTAATTTGATGATGTTTTGGGATGGTTGTTTAGTTAAATAGTTTAGATTGGAGAAAAAGTGGTTATGAACACCACTTTCATTGTACTTTGGGAAATTATTTGGTTGGTACGAGAAAGAATGAAGGTGGTTATGAACACCACTTTTATTGTATTGTGTTTATTTGTAGGTACATGAGTATAAAAATTTTTGGATTATTCATTTTACAAACGGAACTCTGCCGAAATTTCTGCAGAATTGTTGTATTTGGTGAACTTTTTGATGTGTTTTTTGCTTTGTTATTTGCTTTCAAGGTTACAATATAGATATAGTTCGTTATTGTATGGAATGCGCGCGTGCATAAATAATAATGTATTTATTTTAATTTGTTTTGTTTATTATTTGTTTTGAAGGAGTATATTACAAGATCAATCACATAAAGCCAAGATGAAATAGATGAAGTCCGTGAGCAATGGGCAAAGTACTTTAGATTGAACTTTTTGTTGAAGTAAATGTAATTTTAATTAACTTGTTGTGTAATTTTAATGTAATTTACTAGTAGTGTACTTGTGGATCATATTTTCTAATTTTAATTAAGTGTAGTTGTGGATGTTATGTAATACAATATTTTCTAATTAATATACATATTATTTAATCGTATATTATATATATTATAGCCTTGAATGACTTTTATGAATATATTATATTAATAATCTCGTGATGATATAGATATATAGGGCTATATATGTTTTTTTAATTAAAAAAAAGTAATTTGTATGTGTGTGTGTGTGTGCGTGCGTGTGTGTGTGTGTCTGTGTGTCTGTGTGTGTGTGTGTGTACTTGAAAATTTTGACAATCTTTATTAAAAATCCTTATAGTGCTTCAGCAACACAAACTAATCATCCAACATATACATTTGTTTTCTTTATGTTTAGCCATACTAGTATGGTAGTGACCGCTAAAAGAAGTGTAGCAACATAAAATAGGAAAGAAAGGAATAAGAATAAAGCGTATGAGAAAATAAATTTATTAAAAGATACCAACATTTATCTCAATGTATCAAAACTCCAAGTTCTCAATCATGAACAAACCTAAACCGTATCATTATTGCTCAACTTCACAGTTTGTAACCAAGAGGGCAACGACTTTCGAGTTCAGAAGATTGGTTCTCTATTTTCTCAACTATCAATTTTGCAAGCTCTTGTTCATACTTCTCTGCACTGCGGTGAACTGCCAAATCTTCTAGAAAGGTCCAAATTTTCTGACACCCGCCTAAAAAAAGATGGTGTAGGCATCAAAAATCCTTTCATTAGGCTTAAGCACTCAACAAAGCTTCTTAAAATTCCTCCATTACATCCCAACCTATACAAACACATTTTAAAATGATGATAATACATTCAAGAAGAGATCGAATCCTAACATGAGATGAGTAGATTTATAGTAGAGCTATCTATATCAAACCTCTTATAAAAATAATTGTCCTATCTCTTAATAAGAAATCAACTCTAGATACACCATTAATCAAACCACTAAAACAACAAAAAGAATATGCACTCTTTTCTTGTAATAGAGTGTTTGCCTCACTTTTCATTGCTTCAAGCTTAATCAATTCACGTTGAAATTTAAATAGCAAAGAACTGAATTGAAGCAATTACCTTGACACAACGACTCGTATACCCTAATTTTTGATGGTCGAAAACTCCAAGAACCAATGATACATCTAAAAACATTACGAATTCTATAGAAGAACGAAACTCACTATACCTTTGTTGGATCAATAATTGCAGCCTTCATTAGTTCTCTTATAGCAATCACTTATAACATTGTGCTCGTATCTCAGGTTATCATTATTAAGAATCAGTGACCAATAAAAAAGAAACTAATTAAAGAAACTTAAGGGTAATTTTTTGCATATAACAAATAAATAAACTTAAGAAACTTAAGGTTATCATTATAAAGAATCAGTGACCAAAAACAAAGTCACTATAATCAATACCATCATTAAAAATAATCAAAAAACACTAACAAAGCAACTCCAGATAGACAAGTGAATGCAAGTACTCATCCTAGATGTCAAATTATAGAATTATAGAATTAACAAAGAGATGTCAAATTATAGAATTAACAAAGAGATGTCAAATTATAATAGGTTGAGGTTCATGGCGCATTCCTAGCATGCTCACTTATTCAACTCATGAAATTAAAAAATAAATAAAAGTATTATTTGTCTCCTAGCATAGTTACTGTTAGAAGTTAGAATTTCGGTTATTTAGTATTTTCTATATTTAGGCTGTTTTCTATAATTAGACAGGTTTAGTGTGTTTAGTGGATCTAGTGAATCTGTTTAGTGGATGTAGTGGATCCTGATATTTAGGGTAAATCTAGGAACAATACTTGTATAAATATTCATTCTCTTGATTAATGAAATAGAACCGAATATTTAGCCCTAAACTTTGAGTCTTAACTAAATCATGGTATCAGAGCAGCAACGATTCTGAATCGTTTTTGCTGTCTCATCATCTACCAAACACATACCTGTTAAGCTGAAAAAAAAGCAAGAAGAATGGAGTCTGACCCCAAGACCATCGTAAACCCAAACCAGCCTGTAACAATGGGCCTACTTTTGCAACTGTTTTCACAGTTAAACACCAATAAGTTGCCCACTGAAACAGGAACGAACCCACAATCTGTGTCCTTATCCGAAAAACTAAATCACCAGAATTATACAACATGGTCCAGGTTGATGCACCTGGCTCTCAAAAGTCGTGGTCGGCTCAGCCATATCACTGCCAAACCACCAACCAAGGAGGACCCGGAGTACAACCAGTGGACCCGGCACGATTCTATGGTGATTTCATGGATTCTCGAGAACATAGATGGAGATCTGGTGAATCAGTTTCTCGATTTTCCAACAGCCAAGACGTTGTGGGAAGGAATCGAAACCCTGTATAGTAGTGGAAGAGACGGGTTACAAATCTTTGACCTAACGGTCAAAACAAACAAAATTCAACAAGGTAGTGATTCCATAGAAAATTATTACAGTAAGCTTATTGCACTATAAAAGGAGATTGATAGAAGACAACCTAACCCAATGAGGGATCCCACAGACATCAACCCGTACATACGAATACTCCAAGAAAACTGGTTATACCAATTTTTAGCAGGAGTAGATGACTCGTTTGACAAAGACAAAAGGGATTTGCTCATACAAGATCCCCTTGCATTAGTGGAAGAGGCTTATGCCAATATCAGAAGAAAAGCAAAGAGGCGTGGTATAATGAAACCCACCTCAAATCCAGAACACACGAGTGATGTAGGAGGAGGATTTGCCGTCAAAAGTAAAACTTACCGGTGGGATGACGAAAGGAGCCACCTCAAATGCACCCACTTTGGTGGTGTGCGACACACCAAAGAGCAGTGTTTCAAGTTAGTGGGCTACCCAGTCTGGTGGCCGGACACTAAGAAAAAGGGCAGGAGGTACACCGAAAAAATTGGCAAGGCAGCCATGGCTGAGGTTAGCGAAGAAGAAGGCGTTGCCCTCAACAGTACATCAAGTATGGCAGTGATAGATAGAGAGCCTCTCTCTCGTCATAACGGCGCACAGACAAATGAAACAAGGGAAATAGGGTTTGCAAGTGACATGGGGTTTGGAAGTGAAATGGGCCGGTCCTTTTATAATAAAAAGGGGGTCTCAAGATCCATCCTTCCTCACACTTAAAATCACGTGCCTTATCTGTTCCCTTTTATAATAAAGGGGGGGTCTCAAAATCCATCCTTCCTCACATTTAAAATCACGTGCCTTATTTGTTTATGGAAGTGGTTGGATTTTTGATTGCGCTGCTACAGATAGAATGTCGTATGATCCCACTGATTTTTTAACATGTGATAAACCAATGGGGAAGGAATTGTAGTGAAAGGGACTGGGGCTATTTCGTTCAAAAATAACCTCACCTTACAAAATTGTTTGCTCGTTCCCGACCTCTCTCATAAATTACTATCCGTCAGCCAACTTACGAGGGATCTCAATTGCACTGTTCTTATGAAACCTGACTGTTGTATTGTGCAGGATGTTCAGACAGGAAGAATCATTGGGCGTGGTATTGAGAAAGACGGCCTATATTACCTGGACGAGAAGTTTCAAAAAGGCAAAGCTACTCTTGTTCACGGGTCAGATTCGGAGAAATTATGGACATGGCATCGGCGACTCGGGCATCCATCTATTGGGTATTTGGAGAAACTATTCCCTATCTTAGTTAAAAATAAATCCAGTTTTGATTGTGAAACTTGTATTTTGGCAAAGAGTCACAAACATTCTTATCATAGTAGTTTGAATAAAGCTGATGTTCCTTTTATGATTATTCATTCTGATGTTTGGGGCCCTGCTCCTGTTGTTGGTATTCGTGGTTATATATATTATGTTGTTTTTATTGATGATTGTACATGCGTGAGTTGGATATATTTTCTTAAACATAAATCTGAAGTATATGAGGTGTTTGTTGAGTTTTATAACATGGTGTGTACTCAATTTCGAGCCCAACCCCGGATTCTCCGATCGGATAATGGTAAAGAATTTGTTAACCATAATATGCATAACTTTTTCAATACCAAAGGCCTGATTCACTAAACATCTTGTCCTGACACACCACAGCAAAACGGAGTAGCTGAACGGAAAAATCGAACCCTCCTTGAGATGACCCGTGCTCTTATGCTAGACTCATGTGTGCCTACCTATCTTTGGCCCGAAGCTATTGCCACCGCTAACTATCTTACCAATCGCCTACCCACAAAAAGCCTGAACTATCATACACCCATCGCTACGTTTCAAACCTTTCACCCGTTACCTTTCTCTCACTCCTTACCACCACGTATTTTTGGGTCCACAGTATTCATTCACCGTCATCGGCGGGTACGTAATAAGTTTGAACCACGAGCTGGAAAATGTGTCTTTGTGGGTTATGGGAGGAACCAAAAGAGATATCGGTGTTATGACCTGGCGACCAGACAGGTACATACTACTATGAATTGTTACTTCCTCGAGGGTACTTTCTACTATCACCATCCTCGATGTCAGGGGGAGAAGACAGATGACGATCTCAGATGGCTCATTAGTCCTCTCCAAACTAAATCTGCTCCTGTCCAAGCTGAATCTGCTCCTGTCCAAGCTGAATCTGAATCTGACCAGTCTGAACAAGTAGGCGATGCTACCGAAGCTCCTTCTCTCCAAGGTGTGCAGCCCCAACCCTCATCGCCATTACCGATTCTGTCTAATCATCAGGTTAGTAATTTGGATAACAGTCTTGATATTATAGATGGTTCAATTGTGGATGAGGTTGATGTTTCAAGAGTTGAGGAAGTATCTCAAGAATTCTTGGAGAACAGGGAACAGCTTCCTTCTTCATTTATTCATTTCCCAAACCTCAGCAATTTCGACCCCCTCTCTCGTTCTCAGTTTTCAAGCGTCCTTTCCTCCTTCACTTCCTCTTGATTCGACAAGCAAACATCTGGTATCATAAACTCCATCTTCTTCCCCAATTTTCGAAGGCTAGGGTTCTTGTCCTTAATTTTTTTGATAAATTGGGTTCTTATTTTCTGATTTTGAAAATAATAAACAAAGCCAATCAGGTATATTTTTTTTTCGTTGATTTCGAAGCATATGGGCTGTAGCAGTATTGACCTTCTTCCTCATCTAATTTTCGAAATTGAGACAAGTTTATAGCAGGTATATTGTTCCTTCATTCTTTCTTTGATTTTCCAATTAAATTTCAAAACCCTAAAATTATTATACACCTTACTTTCTTGATTATATTACTTTTGATTTCATCCTTCTCCATTAAAGAGTCTTTGAATTCATGGAAATGATTAATAATTTCATAATTTTGTTAGTTATGATTTTTTTTTTGAATAAATAGATGGATCTTGTGTTAATGGGAACCAATTTAGTAGTGAGTGAGGATGCAGAATTGTATTCGGGAAATGTTGTTGATGATGAATGTTGGATAATTGGCATTCTTGGATTGATTATTAAATTCTTTGGGTATGAATATGATTGATCTTGGTTAGAATCTCTAATTTAGGTCTTTTATTGAAAATATTTAGGAAATACTTGTGGTAAGATGCTAATTTATTGACATTTTTGATATTGATTATTAGCTTCTAGTTGGGTATTGTTGAGTTTTGTAAGAATGTGTATTTTGTGTCTTGATTGAGAGTATTGGACAATATAAATGATTCGTATAGAGTATAGGTGATGGAAGAAATTAACATTGGTTATAGACTTAGTTGGGAAATACTCCCTCCTATTCAAAATAAATGTCTACTTTCCTTATTTGGTAGGAAAATTTGCTCAAAATAATCCCAACTATCACCCGTTGGCCAAAAATAATCCCAACTATCAATTATTTTTTAATAATCCCAACTATTCTCATAATTTGTTGAAAACATACCCACCCCCTTATTACCGGCCAAAACATGTAACTTTTCCACTTTTTTTCTTTTATAATTTCACTTAATGTTCAAAATTAACCCTTCCCCTACATCTATTAATCAAAAAAGAAAGAAAAAAGTGGAAAAATTACTTGTTGCATACGGTTAAAAGTGAGGCTGGTACGTTTTCAACAAATTATAATAATAGTTGGGATTATTAAAAAATAATTGATAGTTGGGATTATTTTTGGCCAACGGGTGATAGTTGGGATTATTTTGAGCAAATTTTCCAATTTGGTAAAGTCTCTTTACTTGTCCACTTTCTATTTTTGGCAAAACTTTTTACCTAAATACCCCCAACTATCCTAACTTATATTATTTAATAATACCCCACCTATCACGTTTTCAATTATTATAATCACTTAAAATACCCCACTACCAACTTTTCAATTATTATAGTCACTTAAAATACCCCACTACCACCTTTTCAATTATTATAATCACTTAAAATTCCCCACTACCACCCCACTACCATTTTTTCTTAAAATCTGATCCAAACTCAAAGTGGACACTTTAATTGAATAGGAGGGAGTATTTGTTATTGATAAAATATGGGGTAATTTGATATTCTTAAAGAGATTATAAGATTCTTTGAAGGATTTATGGATTTTGGGTTTATATGAAATACATGTGTTCAATTGGGAATACAAAGAGAATTAGGAAGACGAGCAATCTTTAAAGGAATGTGAATTAGTTTGGATCACAGTTATAAAAGGGTGAGTTAGAATATGCACAGTTTGATGATTAGAACCGGTTAGAATAGAATCTTGGTTTAGGAGGAGATGTAATACGTTATTTATTAGTTTAGTAGCATCGAGCGCACTTTGGTGATTATATTTATTTGTCGTGCTTCAGGATATGACTACGTCGATGAACTCTTCTAATTGACTGCGGTGAATCGATCTTGGCTATCAAAAGCGTCGGAATTGGTGAGTTGTGGCAGTCCCTTAAAGGGCTCGGCCAAGCTACTGTTTTGAAAATATTTCTTTCTCAAATTGTTTTGAACTGATGATTATTGATGATGAATTGATTATGATGATTATGATATGGTCAATGGATCGAGCTGCGAGCTGGTCATTGACGGAGTTGAGGGACACCGTCCCCTACTCCCTGTTTTTGAGGTGAATTGTCATTCAAATATTGACTAGCCTCACCCGAGAGCGACATAGTCATAGAGCTATGGGGCACCTCTCAAACTAGACTCCCTGTGCGCACATAGATCTAGGAAAAGGATGTTGCTTTTAAACCTATGTTTTGAATTACTATGTTTTGTGTTTTGGATTGTTACTTCTCATTCAGTTTATTCTGACCCCCTGTTGTTTCCATCTTTTAGATTATTTACAGGTCGGTACCAGTCGGGAACGATGGGATAGCGAAGGTGATTAGAGTATACCGTGAAGATTCATTAGATTTAAGTTTGTATAGAAGTTGTAGTGTTTGTATTGGATTTTAGTAGGTGTGTAATAGTCTTTGTATATTGATTACGTTAGACTTACATAGTGCCTTTGTATGATTAATCTAGACTTTGGCTTACCTATTCGGATTTAAGATTGGCTGTTGAGGTTATGTTTTAGACATTGTGACCCTTCTCACGAGTCATGATTTGAGATTTGAGATCTTTGGGTTAGTAAACCCCGTGACGACCTATCTTACTCAGTCAACGGTAAGCCGGGTTGTTACAGTTGGTATCAGAGCCGACTCGCGACCGTGCCTAATCCTTAGGGTTAGTTCACCTAGCGAGCATACAATCTTGGGAATTAGGAAAAAACGTGATTTGAGGATTTAGATGTTTAAGATAAGAGTCAAGAATAGATGTAAATATGTTTGTGGTTTAAACCTAGGTGTTTGAGTTAGTTAGGTTTTCTTAGAAATGTAGGATTTGAGGTGTGAGGTTTACAGGGAAAAACGGGAACGCTTTAACGATTGATCGTGCCACTACAAAGATGTCGTTCGTCGGTGCAACATTGGAAGTATTTTCTGATGATGCCTATGTCTTGTTGTTTATCATAAGTTTGTTATCAATTATCATTTTCGTAGCTAGAATAGTATGTCTTATGATTACGAATCATGTCACCGTACTGCTAGCTCCTTACCATCATTATTTGTCGACCCACGATTATGATTATAGTTTGGTGCACGAAAACAAGGTCATATGGTTGTGAAGTATTGATCGCATTTTGTTATAAGTGAGTTGAACCTTGATGATGTGTTATCGTAGTAGATAGTTTATATATGTTGAGCCTATTGTTAGTAAAGCATAGGTGCGAGTATAAGTAAATACTTAGGGCTAGATAGTGTTTAAATTTTAATAGGGATGATGAATTTTTGTTTAATATTGGATTTTGCCTTATATTGAGGATTTAGTCTAGTTCATTTGGAAGAAAAATAAAGTCATATAAATAATACGTTGGGGCCAGTTCGTTTAAGTAGATTCATTGGAAAATGATGAGATTATTATTAAGAATGTATGAAGCACTTTTGCATGTCGAAAGGACTATACACAATTTACGAAATGAGTATCATGTGAAAACTTGGAGGTCTATATAAAGTATTATTTGGTGATCAAGCATAAGGATATGTATAGGAATTAGTCGAAATTACTTTAGTGAATATGGAGTAAAATTCTGAGTGTTAATATTATATGGTTTATAAAGATGATATTTGATAGTAATAATATTGTGCTATGATTAATTTAGGTTGTGGAACTAAGGAAGACACTTAGTAGTATATTGAGTACCGCGTAAAAGACTTTATTTGTTACATTTTGATGTTTAATAATATTGGAGATAATATTAAGGAAAGAGTGTGTATCATATATGTATCAAGACTTTGTGGAAAAGAAATCTTTTATCATTAAGCATATACAATAATTCTAAGGGTTCGTGTCTGGAAAAAAAAAATTTTGAAGAAGAATTCATGGTTAAAGGTTGACTAAGATATAAAGACAATTTGATGATTTGAGGAGTAAGATGATTATTGTTTCATAAGGATAAGTTTTGGAAGTTTGATGTTTTGATAATATTAGCATAGTTATATCAAAATTTATGATTTGAAAAATAAGAAGGTTATCCTTGGATAAAGATACGCAAGTCTTAGGGTGTATATTAAGAGTTTTGTTGGTAAGCCGGCTATGGTAGAATTAATAGTTTTGTATTTTATGAGTATTATCAAAGAGGTGATTGACATTTCTTATAAGGTTTGTTATGTTTATAATTAGCTGGTAAGATAGTATATTAAGTTTTACGATTGTTTGAAACTCTCAAGCGCATAAGTGTAATAGCTAATCGTCTTGCGTTACTAGTGACCTTTAATCGAGTGCTTGACGTATTCCATATATCACAGCTGAAACAACGCATCAGAGACGACTTACGCATTCTCTAGCTTGAGCAGCTTAACCGTGATTGCACCTTGCTGTACGAGGAGACACCTGTTCAGGTTTTAGATAGGATGACGCGCATACACGTCGAGGTAGTGTAGCAATTGTGAAGTGCGATGGACTTACAACGATATCAAAGAAGTCACAGTGGAAGCAAAGGATGCTATGAAACACGTTTATTCTTGTAGTATCAAGCTTATCGTTATAACTATTACATCTCCATAGGTTGCTAAGAGCTAAGTTCGATGACGAACTTTATTCTAAGTTGGGTAGAACTGTAAGATTTTGGAGAATGCTAGGTCTTGATAGAAGTTTTAAGTTTTTGGTTAGAATACTCGAGAATGTATTGAGACAAGACTTAAGGACTTGCACTAGTAAAAAAAGTCTCATTAGTTACCCCCTATTTGTATCTTTTGTTGAAATAAAAGATACAAATAATACTTTTTGTATCTTATATTTTAACAAAAGATACAAATAAACCTTATTTGTATCGTGTGTATAAACAAGGGATACAAATAATGATTATTTGTATCGCGTGTATAAACAAGGGATACAAATAATGATTATTTGTATCGCGTGTATAAACAAGGGATACAAATAATGATTATTTGTATCACGTGTATAAACAAGGGATACAAATAATACTTATTTGTATCTTGTGTTTAAACACCCGATACAAATGACTATTATTTGTATCGTGTGTTTAAACACAAGATACAAATAATGAAATTAGAGAAATTAGAAGCGGGATTTCAAGTAACTATTCATCTCCATTTCAAGCAATTTCATCTCTGAACAAAATCTCTGAACAAGAAATTAGGTAAATTCGCCAATTCTGAAACTTCATCTCCTCCTTTCATTTTGGTTTGATTTTAATTTCAAGATACAAATGACTTTTCTGGCTGTAGATTTTCTTTTACGGGTTTGATTTTAATTTCGCCATTTCAGAAACTTCATCTCTGCCATTTCATCTGCAATTTCGCCATCTTTGCCATTGCTGAAATTTTCTGGTTGTAGATTTTCTTTTACGGGTTTGATTTTAATTCGTTTCATCTGCAATTTCAAGAGGTAAATTCGCCCTTTCATCTCTGAAACTTCATCTCTGCCATAAATCAAACCCTAAACTTCGCCTTTTCTATTCTTCATCTGTTCGTTCGTTCTTAAACTGGGTTCTTCATCTCTGCAGTTTTCCAGTAAACCCGAAATCGAAAGTTGTTCGAATCTTCTGGCTGGGTTCAATCTATTCATTCATTCGAATCTGGTGACACGTTGGTAAGTACTCTTCTTGAAGTTCAACACTCTTCAAATATTTATCATATTTATAGTGTGTTTCTTTCGACATATCAATTTTTCTACAAGTGCTTGTTCAACGTTCTTATTTCTCTGTTGCGTGCTGGGGTTAATTCTTATGCATTCTATTTGACAATCAAACTGACTCATTGTTAAGATGCATCTAATTGATTTATTATTCTTACCATGTTTAATGTGATGCTAAACTAATTAAATTGTGTAGATAGCATAGTTTAATTATCCAATGGAGTTTCATGATGAAAGTTAAAACTTCAGATTCAAACTATATTCGCACGAACGAAGTCGTATTGAAACCAATTCCTTGGTTTGTTTGTCTAAAATTCAGATTCAATTAAACCATGGTCTGCTTCAAGGTATCTGCTTCAATTCTTCTGTGTTCTTACATGTGTTGTTCATTGCTCCATTGATTTTATGAATTTTTTCCAGGTCTGCTTCGATTCCTCCTTTCTGAAAATCCGCCCATTTGTGTTGTTCGTGGTCTGCTTTGATTCCTCGCCATTTTTCTTCGAGGACGAAGTTTATTTTAAGTTGGGTAGAATGTGACATTCGAGATATTTAAATCGGATTTTTTTTAAAAATAATAATAATAATACTAATAAAATAAAATAAAAAATAAAATAAAATACCCAAACCTTTTTTTTCCCTTCTTTTTCGTGTAACCCAAAAACTCCCAACACCTTCCTTCTTCATTTATTCCTTTCCCTAACCTCAGCAATTTCGACCCCCTCTCTCGTTCTCAGTTTTTAGCTGTCGTTTCCTCCTTCACTTCCTCTTGATTCGACAAGCAAACATCTGGTATCATAAACTCCATCTTCTTCCCCAATTTTCGAAGGCTAGGGTTCTTGTCCTTAATTTTTTTGATAAATTGGGTTCTTATTTTCTGATTTTGAAAATAATAAACAAAACCAATCAGGTATATTTTTTTTTCGTTGATTTCGAAGCATATGGGCTGTAGTAGTATTGACCTTCTTCCTCATCTAATTTTAGAAATTGAGACAAGTTTATAGCAGGTATATTGTTCCTTCATTCTTTCTTTCATTTTCCAATTAAATTACAAAACCCTAAAATTATTATACACCTTACTTTCTTGATTATATTACTTTTGATTTCATCCTTCTCCATTAAAGAGTCTTTGAATTCATGGAAATGATTAATAATTTCATAATTTTGTTAGTTATGATTTTTTTGTATAAATAGATGGATCTTGTGTTAATGCGAACCAATTTAGTAGTGAGTGAGGATGCAGAATTGTATTCGGGAAATGTTGTTGATGATGAATGTTGGATAATTGGCATTCTTGGATTGATTATTAAATTCTTTGGGTATGAATATGATTGATCTTGGTTAGAATGTCTAATTTTCGTGTTTTATTGAAAATATTTGGGAAATACTTGTGGTAAGATGCTAATTTATTGACATTTTTGATATTGATTATTAGCTTCTAGTTGGGTATTGTTGAGTTTTGTAAGAATGTGTATTTTGTGTCTTGATTGAGAGTATTGGACAATATAAATGATTCGTATAGAGTATAGGTGATGGAAGAAATTAACATTGGTTATAGACTTAGTTGAGAAATATTTGTTATTGATAAAATATGGGGTAATTTGATATTCTTGAAGAGATTATAAGATTCTTTGAAGGATTTATGGATTTTGGGTTTATATGAAATACATGTGTTCAATTGGGAATACAAAGAGAATTAGGAAGACGAGCAATCTTTAAAGGAATGTGAATTAGTTTGGATCACAGTTATAAAAGGGTGAGTTAGAATATGCACAATTTGATGATTAGAACTGGTTAGAATAGAATCTTGGTTTAGGAGGAGATGTAATACGTTATTTATTAGTTTAGTAGCATCGAGCGCACTTTGGTGATTATGTTTATTTGTCGTGCTTCAGGATACGACTACGTCGATGAACTCTTCTAATTGACTGCGGTGAATCGATCTTGGCTATCAAAAGCGTCGGAATTGGTGAGTTGTGGCAGTCCCTTAAAGGGCTCGGCCAAGCTACTGTTTTGAAAATATTTCTTTCTCAAATTGTTTTGAACTGATGATTATTGATGATGAATTGATTATGATGATTATGATATGGTCAATGGATCGAGCTGCGAGCTGGTCATTGACGGAGTTGAGGGACACCGTCCCCTACTCCCTGTTTTTGAGGTGAATTGTCATTCAAATATTGACTAGCCTCACCCGAGAGCGACATAGTCATAGAGCTATGGAGCACCTCTCATACTAGACTCCCTGTGCGCACATAGATCTAGGAAAAGGATGTTGCTTTTAAACCTATGTTTTGAATTACTATGTTTTGTGTTTTGGATTGTTACTTCTCATTCAGTTTATTCTGACCCCCTGTTGTTTCCATCCTTTAGATTATTTACAGGTCGGTACCAGTCGGGAACGATGGGATAGCGAAGGTGATTAGAGTATACCGTGAAGATTCATTAGATTTAAGTTTGTATAGAAGTTGTAGTGTTTGTATTGGATTTTAGTAGGAGTGTAATAGTCTTTGTATATTGATTACGTTAGACTTACATAGTGCCTTTGTATGATTAATCTGGACTTTGGCTTAGCTATTCAGATTTAAGATTGGCTGTTGAGGTTATGTTTTAGACATTGTGACCCTTCTCACGAGTCATGATTGGAGATTTGAGATCTTTGGGTTAGTAAACCCCGTGACGACCTGTCTTACTCAGTCAACGGTAAGCCGGGTTGTTACAAGCTGCTCTATGTGTTACCACCTAGATCAACACGAGGTGTTCCTCTAAGGAGGTATGATCCAGATTTTGAGGCGAAAAGATCCAGATATCCAGTTAAAGAAACAGGAGAAGGGAACCTATCTCACAGTGTTGTGCCCTTTAATACCACACTATACAGCACTAAACTTCTAGAAACAGTTGAAGAAGCTCTTGCTACAGATCATTGGAGAAAGGCTATGGAAGAGGAAATCAGTGCCTTGAAGAAGAATGGTACGTGGGAAAAATGTGATTTGCAGAGAACAAAGAGAGTTGTTGGATGCAAATGGGTCTTCACAGTAAAGTACAAAGCAGATGGAACCATAGAGAGATATAAGGCACGGTTGGTTGCTAAGGGGTATACACAGACATATGGAGTTGACTACTCTGAAACCTTTTCTCCAGTGGCAAAACTTGATACTATCCCAGTACTCTTCAGTATAGCAGCAAACTTGGACTGGCCTCTTCACCAATTTGATGTGAAGAATGCCTTTCTTCATGGTAAACTAAAGGAAAAAGTTTATATAGAGGCTCCGCCAGGGTTCACTTCAGAGTTCTCAGACAAGGAAGGATGCAGGTTGAAGAAAGCACTATATGGGTTGAAATAGTCTCCTAGAGCGTGGTTTGGGAGGTTTACGTCTGCGATGAAGCAATTTGGGTACAGACAGAGCCATTCAGATCATACACTGTTCCTTAGAAAACAAGGAGGGAAAATAACTTGTCTCATAATTTATATTGATGACATGATTATTACCGGAGATGATAAGGAAGAGATTGAGAACTTAAAGAAGAAATTGTTCCAGGAATTCGAGATGAAGGATCTTGGAAGGTTGAAGTACTTCTTGGGAATCGAGGTTCTAAGGTCAAACAAAGGAATCTTCGTATCCCAAAAGAGGTATGCACTAGACTTGTTAGCAGAAACGCGAATGGTGGACTGCAAGCCTATCGAGACCCCTATGATGGTGAAC